>CAKNYM010044546.1:0-19411 GCA_932195095.1 Andricus curvator | reverse complement strand
TGCATGAAACGTTAACTTTGGTACAACACCCACGAAAAAGTATCCTTTTCTCGACATTCAGACATGGATATTATTGTTCGGGGGTCCCAAACTACAAAATATCAAAGGAACAGAGAGTTCGCCATAATCCCTGAGCGTTTTACCAAACAATCCTCGAGGGTCCGTGGAACTCCTCTTGCGTCCATGAAAAGTGACATTTGGTTCCGCCTATCTCGAAACTTGGCGTTTTTTGGACCCAGTATCTAAGGACTTCATTTGATCAGGATATTATAAACTACATTATACCACAATTTCAGCCAATTTTACCGGGACCATATTTTCCATAGATGTGTGCAAGGCCCTTTGTCGATCTTTTTGGGTGAAAAACTTTTGCGAATTTATTTTTTTCATACCTGGTGTTTTTTCCAAAAACTTAATTTTTTATTTTTAATGTTGTTTTTTTACAAATAAAACAAAAACTACGTGTTCTATAAGAGAGTAATTATTAACAAATTTGTAGATGTTTTTTGGGTGCACAATTTTTGTTGATTCATTTTTTTTCGTATCTTGCACAGTTTGACCGCGAAACGGAATTTTTGGTTTTTCATTATTTTTTGTGCGATCAAAATTTGAATTTTCTATTTTTCAAGAAAATTTCAATAGTTGCTTTGATAATCTTGTAGGGTTTTTGAATAACAACTTTTTTCTTTTCTCGACTTTTTTCATATCGTGCGTTGTTTGGCTTAAAATGATCATTTTCGTTTTTTTTTATTTTAAAAATGCTATAACTCTGATAATTTTATTTTTATCATAAAAATTCGTAGGGATGAATTGTTCAAATTTCTGTGTACTATGGATTGCCGTACATAAAATTTTTAAATCTTAAAAAAATGGTCTCAAAAATATTGAAAATGCTCTAACTTTTTGAATTTTTATCCAAAATGGCTATCTAACAAACTCGTCCTTTTTTACATCCTTATGAAGTGTGCCAAAGTGCAGTCCAACCCGACAATTCCGTAAAAAGTTATCGTGTTCATAGACGATGACAACAGCCAGACAGACAGACACCGACGTAAAAACTATTTTTTCTGACTCAGAGCACCTCTAAACGTCGACATTTGATGGAATCCGCCAAAGTCATTTTTCACATAAAACCAATACCTTCTCATTGAGACAAGATTGTAGCCAGAAAAAATTTTCGGGTGGGGGAGTGGCGGGGCGGGGATATGCAGCGGCACACAGGAAAGTATATGTATATGATGTACATGTTTCAAGAATTTGGGGGGGGGGTCAAACGCGCATCCCCCCCTCCCTGACTACGCCCTTGCATTGAGATGAGAATGTAAAAATAAACAAAAGTTGTTCACCCAAAAAATAACATTAAATAAAGGAATATATGTGACGTGTCACGAGGAAAGGTACCTAACGCGCTGAGAGAGAATTTTACAGGATCACAGTGGTCGGAATAGCAGGAAAAGCTGGCCAAAATTTAAAAAATCGATATTTTTTTGCGTTAAAACAAATACAGGATTACGCACGTGGGCTTTGAGAGGGTCCGAAAAATGGCCTGCTCCCATACTTGCGTGAGACATGTCGAAACGTCAAATTATACGTTTGGTTACAAGTGCTCTAAATTTTGTTATAAGTGCGCGATTTCATTGACAACATATGTGACCGTCCGCGAAGAAAGGGACCTAATGCGTCAAATCTGAATTTTACAGGACGTGTGATCGTAGCAGAGCCCGCAAGCCAGCATTTGAGTAGTGGGGATGCGTCTACGAAAAGCACCCCCTCCACTTATCACTACACTTTTAGGCACGAGCCAGTGGAGCTCACGGACACGTCGCGTACAGCTCTACTGGTAAGTGGTGGGGCTGGCTTTCGTAGGCCTCTCGTTCGGTCTCCGCGTACGCTTATCATGCCTATGTTTGTAGCTTAATAACAAAAAACGTAATAAACTTACAAAATTTCTGATTATTGGAAATGAAAGAGTAACTCAGAAACTATCGATTGGCGTAAGAAAATGAAAATCAATTTTTTCTGCATTAGGTTCCTTTCTTCGCGGACGGTCACATATGGAGAGAGTTGATAGAGGTTCGTATGATACAATTTCAATACAAGTTGTATTCTATTATTTCATGAAGTATTACAGTAGTGACCTCAAAGTTTCCTTGTCAGAAATTTTGAGCAAACAAAAAGTTTATTAAAAAGCATAATCTCAAAAAAAGCTCCGCGCTGCTCCGCTGTGATTCCTATCATAATACAAAGTCAACGAGGTGTCGATTGAAAAAATTAAAAATTTTACTGCGCCTAACTGCGACTCTCGTTTCAAACACGTCTAAAAGACAGGTGTAAGAACATCGTGATTAGGTGCAGTAGGAACCCAAACTCGTAAAAAATAAAATCGTTGGTTAACATACTTAAAAGTTTTGTATCGGCCATTTTGTTTTTGACAATTTTGACCTCAAATTCGAATATCTTGACCCCGGAAACCCCCTGTCGACTACTTTTCACGAATGTAACGTCAGTTTTTTCAAATTTGTTCCGCCATTTTGTTTTTCACAATTTTGACCTCAAATTCGTTTTTCTTGACCCAAAAAACCTCCTGACGACATATGTTGTTCTGATTTCTGCATTAAGTAGGGTGACTCTTAATCCATAAGTTAAGCCTTATCCTTCTCTTAAGCCTACACTGAAAAAAAAAAGTTTTTGAATCAAAAAAAATTTCTTTAATTCAAAGAAATGGTCGTACTGAATACGTCCAATCATGTATTTCTTCAATTCAAAGAAATCGTTTAATTCTATGTAAAATAAGAAATTATTGAAGCAAATAAATAATTGCTTCAGCCTCTGAAATATTATTTGAGCGAATGGACGATGTCTTTAACTGAATGAAATTAGATATTTGGATTTAAAAATCAGTCAGTTGATATGATCGAATACAATTTCAATTCTAAGAAATATTTTCCTAATTGAAAGTATTGTCGATCGGATAAAATAAACGTTTTTTTAATTGACAGATTTGATTTTTTGTTTCAATGAAGCGTACTGTAATTCAAAAATACGACCTATTGATCGGATGGAAATATTTCTTTAAATCAAAGACATATGAATGAAAGACAAAAATATTCATTTTAAACCAAATAAATGACTCATTGTTCCAAATGAATATGCCATGAATGGGAATGAATATTTCTTTGAGATGAGAATATGTGAATTGATGGAAAGAAATATATTTTTTCTATAATTCGCGAAAAAGTGCCAGTTTTTCCACCTGTTTTTGGTGTAAAAAGTTACCGATTTTTGCTCGATGACGTGGTGCATGCGCAGTGCCGACCTTTCCGGGCAACAGTGACAAAAGTGGACAGATGCAGTGGAAAAAGTAAATGGACAGTGATAAAAGTGAGGCACAGTGGAAAAAGTAAATGTTATTTCGGGTGGGTTCGTGCTGCCTCGGTGGACTCGTGCATCGTGCGCAGCCAACTTCATTCTATTTTCCGACTGTCGTCCCTAACCTAAAAGCAATTTCCTGAAAAGTCTCGAGTTGTGTATTTTGTATGTACTTTTGTCACTTGGCAAAAGCAAAAAAACACCGTCAGTTTCTCCGAAAATACTGTGCTTGGTTTTTTTCACGAAAAATCGGAAGTTTTGAAGCCCTCAACTTTATGGGCCAACTATTCAATTGTGAGAACCAGCTTATTATTACTGCCATATTATTGCCATGGTTTTGATAATTGCCATTGTCATTGTTGCGTCAATCGACAAAAAATCGCCTTCTTTTTACACAAAAAACAGGTAAACAAAAACTAGCACTTTTTAACAAATTATAGAAAAAGTATCGTGTCCCACACATTGAAAAAGCGACGATTTAAAACTCGTGTGATAGCCACTCTCGCTCCGCTCGGGTAGCTAACTTCACACTCGTTTTAAATCTCTCGCTTTTTCAACTTGTAGCACAATATACTATTTAAAGTCAAGCAAATATTTTATAGGCTCACAAAACTATTTTTTCGCATCAAATTTTTGAGTATTTGAAGCAAAATAATATCCCACTGATTCAAACAAATATTTCTTTGGCCTAAACCATGCGCGAGTGCAATAAAGTAGTTCGTACTTCAACTGTAGTACATATTTTCCTAAATAAACAAATGGATTCTTTCAGCCTAAATTATAATTAACATTGCTATTATTATACATATTTAATTTAAACAACGCATCGCGAATATATTTTACAATCTTGATGAACCTGAAACAGAAAAATTCGATGAAAAATCCACCTCCAGCAGGAATCGAACTTGGGTCCGTCGAGTGTCAAATCCACAACGATGACCACTACGCTGTCGCAACATGGAAATTATAAGGCGGAAAGCCGTATTTAGCTCTCGCCATAAATGCCAAAGAAATATTTCTTCAAATCAAAAACATGGATATTGAATTTAACAGCAGATTTCTTTGATCTAAAGAAGTATTCAATTGAAACAAATTATGCCAAATTATTGAATGTTTGATTTGAAAAAATAATTACTTCGTTGGAAAAAATGTTTATTTGTTATGAATAATTTAATTCTAGTAAGCAAATAAAACATTTCCTTCAAATGAAGAAATAAATATATATGCAAACACAATACCTTGTTCATCTAAATAAATGCTTCATTGTTATAAATGCATGAACTCTTTGTAACAAATAAATATATTTTTAATTTAATTAACATTATTTTGAATTAAATCATTATTGCTTTGATTTGAATCAACTTAAGGACTTGATTCAAATATGCACAATTAATTTATTCAAATGCGTCCGAATCAATTCAAAGAATCGAACTCATTGAATCAAATAAATATTTCTTTGCGATGATTATGTCGACTTCTGGCATGGAATAAATATTTTGTTCAGTTTAGTGAATATACCTTTATATTAAAAGAATATTTTTTAAATTTAAATAATACTTGCATTGTGTTGATTACAATAATTGTTAGAATGCAATAAATATTTATTTAATTGAATGAATATTCATTTATCTTCAATTAATATTTCTTCAATTTAAGTAATTATTTCGTTGCAATTATTATATCAACTTTTAGCTTGCAATTTCAATTTAATGAATATACATTTGTATTGAAAGAATATTTTTTACATTCAAACAATTTTATTATTGTGTTTATTATGATAATTGTTAGAATGCAATAAATATTTGTTTAACTGAATGAATATTCAGTTATCTTGAATAAGTATTTCTTCAATTTAAGTCATTATTTCGTTGCAACAATTATATCAACTTATAGTGTTAAATAATTTTTTTTTTCAATTGAACGAATATCGATTTATCGTGAAAGAATATTTTTTAAATTTAGATAACTGTTTTATTATTATGGTTTTGACAGTTCTTAGCATGAAATAAATATTTCTTCAATTGAATGAAAATTCATTTATCTTGAGTGAATATTTTCTTGACTAAAAAAAAATTAACTAATTGCTCCAATGATGTATGAATTATTCGATTCTAAAACATATTTATCCATTTCAAGGAATCGATTTCATTGGACTAAAGAAGGAGTTCTTTAGGCGCCTAAAATGTATCCAATAAACCTAGATTCCTACCTTCTAGGAAATCATTTCTTTGTCTTGATATTTTTCGCATTTAATGCGAAGAAATATTTACTCATATTAAAGAAATTTCACACAAAGAAATCATTTCCTTGAATTAATGCGTGAATCTTTTGCATCTAAACAATATTAACTTAACTGAAGTAAACAATTACTTGGTCGAAAGAAAAAAAAACCAAAGAAACGCATTTCCTTGAATCAAGAAAATTTTGTTTTCAGTGTACCCTGAAAGGGAAATGGCTTAATGGAATACTCTTAATCCATCGATACATCCCAGTGGGCACAACATTTAAAGACGTCTTTACGACATCGTCACGAGATCTTTACGACGACTTTAATACATCCTATGTCCATGTCGTTAAGATGTTTTTACGATGTCGAAAACACATCGTCAGATCGCACGACGTATTTACAATATCGTAAAGACATGTTAACGACATGGACATAGGATGTCGTAACGATGTTGTAAAGGCGTCGCCAAATTTTGTGCTCACTGGGATGGAACAAGAAAATTTCGTTTTTCCGCGCGTTAGGTCCCTTTTCTCGTGGCACGTCACATATATTTTTTGGAAAAAACACAAAGAAAACAATTAAATGTTAATTAAAAAAATTGTTCCACTAAATTATATTTACAAATTTGCTTTATATAATTTTTAATAGGACGCGTAGTTTTTGTTTTATTCGAGAAAAATAACATTAAAAATAAACAAAAATTACACTTTCGGAAAAATGACATAAGGTACAATGCAATGTTTATTAACAAAATTGTTTGCCTAAATCAAAACTAAAAAATTGCTTGCAAACTTATTTTGATAAGACGCGCAATTTCCTTAATTATAAAAACAAGACAATGAAAATACGTATGTTTAAATATCAATGCACATTATGAATTGCAGTACACCAGACTCTCTGTTGAGGTACAATATATATTTTATTTTAATATTATTTTATTAGGGGTTGCCTGCAAATAGCCTTGTTCATAAAGCGCGTAGAACGAAACGTAAACAGGCAGGGCCGCCTGAACCGTTTCCATAATATTGCGCAATATACTTGACTGAGTAGTAGTGAACTGCGTCCCTTCAGAGGCGGAGTCGCAACCGTCTCTCGCCCTGCCCCCTGAGAAACTGCAGGGACCAGCAATTCTAGGAATTCATCAAACGCATGCGATCGCGCGTTCCACAAAAGAGAGTCTGGTGTAATATACATTTATGAAAATGATATATTTTTTAGGGTAGTTGCGAATAAAGATTCATTTTCCAATATCTGAATAAGCAGTCCCGGGCCAAGGTACAACAAAACATATACATATAATACAATAGAGTTTAACATAATATAGAAAAGTTCGCGTGATGAGAATGAGTTCATTAAAACCGAAGGAGCTTTAACAAAAGAGAATTCACAATTACCAAATTACAGTTGTCGACGGTATGACTTAAAATTTCAAAAGGTCTATTTACGAGTGTGGAGGAAGTACAAAGTCCGGGCGCCTAGTGCGATCTACGGGCATTATCGTGTGCGAAGCAAGAGATAAATATATTATCCTGCGCGAAGCGCGAGATCCAACAGACGAATGCCTTAGGCGCACTTAAACTTGCGAGCGAAGCGAGCCGCACGCGATGAGAATGTATGCGCGCGGCGGGCAGATTTTATTATTAGAAATTTCCTCACTAATGAATTTCTTATCATATAACGCATATAACTGTATAAGTTAAAATATTAGTGGCTTACAATTTCTAATAAGCATACTTCTTATTAGTTTTAATAACATCTCAGTCCCTTAAATATGTCAGAAACCGTATGCATAATAGTCTATTGCGCTGAAACGCTATAACCTGACAGACTACTGGCCGGTCATTTTGCTGGCACGCTGATTTCATCCGCCAAGGAGAGGAACGTGAGCAGTTAGATAAATTCGCCTATTCAGCATCGGCTAAACGGCTGGGTAAGATATTAGGCTACGACATATATAACACGGGTGATCATCATTTCCTCCATATCATAATATCCTCAATAAATTCGAGGTTGCTCCAATTCCTCAATGTTAGGACCCCTGTAAAGATAATCCCTTCGTTTTTTGATACATACCTGGTCATAGCCCAACTCGTCCTCGGATACATGGAAAGTATACCCCCATCATTGTGCCCAGCGCGTCACCCCTCAGTTCCTTTATCTACAAGGTACATCTCGCCTTGGCTGAGTGGGCGGGTATACCTCAGACCTCACAATTAGTATCCATTGTACTTACAATCCCTTTGTACTCATTTGTAGATTGTCTATATATTAATCCAATTTCGAAGGCTTGAATGTATCAAGTTGCAATCGTTCGTCTGGGAAAGATTTCTATAAATTCAAAATGTATTTAACTAGTAAGGTGGATGTCCCAGTAATCGTGGCGGTCCCAGTAATCGTCCGTTTTTAGGTGTGAGGCCAGAAGTAAGTATTTACCGCATGAAAATACATTCCTAAAATATTTTTAAGTAAGTTTGAACAGTGCTTCTTGTAAAAAAAAATGATTTGTATTTCCGGCGGCGATGAATCACGAAACTTGGAAAATAGCTTAACATTTAGGTTAGGAAACACGTTTTGTTTGCTTAACCCTCATGATACACACCACGAAGTACTACAAGGAGACCGCACGCCTGTGGCGGAGATGGTGGTAAACAGCCCACAAGCGCGATCGCCTGTCCTCGGATTTTTATTTCTTCCCAGATGAGAGCGCCACATGTGGCAAATTGAGGAATTACGATTCCTATAGTAGCAGACGACAATTTAGTTACAAATTTTCTCTGAAGAGGCGCTCTCATCTGGGAAGAAATCTCGCTATGGAGAAAATCGGAGGAAAGGCGATCGCCAAATGGCGCCAGGTGAAATACATGGTGTGCGGTCTCCTTGTAGTACTTCGTGATACACACTATCAAAAAGTTACGTATGATACACACATGGGTATTTTTCACCCGGCGACTCTTTGGAAGCTTCTATCTCCTGATTAAATTAATCAATTTGAGCGTTTTTTTTCAAATCGATAGTTAATTTGCTCTGGAAGACAAAAAAAATTTATATTCCGTTTTATATAACGGGAAAAAACTTATTTACAAAAAACCGAAGGAAAATTTTCGTTTTTTTTTTTCGAAAATTCATCAAAACCGCCGGGTATTATGTACCCAGTGTGTATCATGTGGGTTAGGCTTTTAATATGTCAAGAAATTACATGATCGGGACGAAAATTATTTTTTTGTAAATAAAAGATCATTTTTCTTTCATAAAATTAAGTAAAATCTTCATTTAGTACCTTCTCGTTCGAGAAACATCGGTCACGATTATAGGGACATTTCCAAAGCATAGTTGCTCGAGTAATCGTGTCCGGTCGCGAAGACTAGGACGAATCTGTCAAAATTTTATTTGCATATTTCGTTACAAATAATGATACAATTAATTTCAAAAAGGCGTGAAATGAAATCGGAGAACTGACTTGTTACTGCGAGTAGTAATCGTAATATAAATTAGTGCTTAAAACTGAAAAAAGGTGATGTAAAATATTGGCATGACTTTAGTGATTTCATTGTCAATTTTTTAGTTTATTATCATTTTTCAGTGAAGTTATTATTTATTGAGTAGTTTTTCATTATAGCTAACATTAATCTATACTGCATAATATAAAGAAAAATGTGTAACAGATATATAATTATTGATAGTTTTAATGTTTTGACAACGTAGCAGAAGATAACCTCCAAATACACATGATTTTTTCAGTCACTGCTATTTATCACATTTCGTCATTGTGTTTATAATTTATGTTGCAAAAAAGTTAATTATACAAATCACCAGGGTGTACATTTTTTTATCCCGTGTAATTATGTTGTACTTAGCCATTTTATAGAACAAAGTTAAATTATATGACTTTATACAATGAAAATGCTTCATTAAATTTGTGATGTTAAGATTACAGTAGCATTCTCAATATTTGTAATCATTTATGTGTTAAGAAATTACGTGTTCATTTTTTAATAAGATTTACTTAGTAGATAAACGTTTACTTTTCAGCCTGCTGGCCTTAATAAATTGACTTGTTTACACTTCCATTTCTTTACAGAATTTTCTTAAAACTTACCCTCAAAACTAACATCCTTCCACACCTTATCTCTAACGCCGCTCGCTCTTATCGTCTTGCCTTCCTCGCTTCGCCTCGCCTCGCACGCATGTCCCTACTTTCTCGCTTTGCCTCGCATTACCAAACTCTGCCTCCGCGGCTTATACCTAATACTTATCTACTATTTACAATATTTACATTTACTTATATTTACTTCCTCCTCTATTTACAATCTTTCCTTCTCCATTCCTCTTCCTCCTTCCTTCTCTTCTTCTCCATCTTACCCAAGACTCCCTTCACCCATACTACTGCCCTTTTGTCCCCCCTTTCATGCATCAATACATCCATGCTTACCCCACTCCTTTCCACCTCTACGCACTCCTCCAGCCAGTGCTCCACTCTTGCCTCCCCCTTCCCACATAGTAGTTCACACATCCTCTTTTCCCTAGCGAGCCAGAACCTATTAAAACCCTCCATGCACCCACATCTCATCCTCGCTAAATTCTCCTGACTTCCTTTCTCTCCTTCTCACACAAATATTGTGCTCTCGCCCTTGACATAATCCACACATAGTTCCCATTAAACCTTGTCTCTCTTATTCTCTCTTCCCCTGCTGCCTTCTCTCTCTCCATGCCGTTTTTCTTAACCAACTCATATACCTTCCTTCCTTCCTTCCTTCATCCTGCATCCTTCTCACTTCATCCATCTGCAGTCCATTCGTTCTAAAATACCTTTCTGTTGCAACCTCCCTCTTCCCACCTCCTCGCCTGTTCTCCTTCTTCCACCAACACTCCCTAACCAGCTTACTTGCCCCCTCTTCCAAAAATCTCTCCTCATATTTACACGCCCGACTCCCCGCTAGAATCCCTACACTCGTTCTCCCCGTCTCCCTCCTGACAATATAATTAGGCGTGTTCCTTGCCAGCCCCAGTGTCCACTTTACATATCTCTCCTGTGTCCTATTTACCTCTTCGCTTTCCTTCCACCCCCACACCTCTACTCCATACAATAGCACACTCATCACTAGTGAGTCAAACAATTTCATTCTCCTTCCAAAATCATCTCCGAATAACTTTTTTCCCAACTCCCACACCTGCCTCATGACCACATTTGCCCTCCTCACTCTCTCTTTTATGTGGCCATCCACTACACCATTCCTCCGAAACAAGAAGCCCAGGTACACAAACTCTTTCACCTCCTGCACCGCCTTTCCCTTCAACTTTCACTTTCCTCCCTTATCCCTTCCCCCTCCTTTTCTGAACACCATAACCTTGGACTTTTCCGCGTTCAGTTATAACCTGTCTAACCCCTCCTATCCTGACTCCCCCTACCACTCCGGCCACCAGTTTACTTTCCATATCCGCGATTAAAATCGCAAAAAGCGTTGGGCTAAGCGGACACCCTTGTCTTAACCCCCTATCCATCCAGAATCCCTCCGAAATCCCCTGCCCTCCTCTTACCTTATCCTTGGTCTCTTCATGTATCTCCCTTACCCTCTCGATCAGGCCTCTCTCCACTCCCCTATCCTCCATTGCCTCCCACAACCTCCCTCTATCCACCGACGGAAACGCGCCTTTTAGATCCACAAAAAACGCGTACACTCTCGACCCATTCTTCGTTAATTCTCTATCACCACGTGCTGCAGAACGTAGATATTGTCGATAGTACTCCTACCTGCCCTAAAGCCCACCTGCGTCTTTGGCAATATTCCTTTCCCCTCGACATCCTTCCGCAGCCTCTCCGCCGCCACCTACGCGTATACTTTATACGCCGTATTCATTATCGTAATCCCTCTATCATTTTCCTGCATATCCTTATCTCCATTCTTATACAGAGGAACTATTAATGTGATTCTTGACATAGATATCTTTAATCATATAGAAGTTTAATCGTTTAATATTGAGCCCAAAGCATAACGTACTTGATGTGTAATAACTAAACGGGAATGTGCTACATCTAATTACTTAAAATGTGAATAATTTTTAATTATAATATTCAGTATTATAAAAGAATTTCATCATTGTAGTTATCACTTATCGTGATAAAAATTATAATAAATATTTACTTTGGTTTATTTTTGAGACCACTTTATTTCTTATAAATAAAATATTAATTTTATTAGAAAATATTTTTAATTGAAATAAAAACTAAAAATTTTTAAAGAAAATTCATTTTTATTATGATTAATCATAACGTATTGGAACTATCAGAAGATTCGATTTTGAGGTTATGTTTCGATGGATTTCATCTCGGAGGTCTCAATCTCTCAATCAATATAAAACTAACAATACATCTTTCATTTCATTAGAGTATACTTAAAATACAAAAATACACTTGAAATACACCTCCAAATCGCTAAAAACTGATTTCATCAAAACTTAACCTTTTTCACGAAGATTGGGACAACGACTCACGATTTCTAGTACATGGCAGATTCGGAAATGACGATAACTGGGACATCGGTGCTTTTTGACTTTTAATTGTTTATAAATAAGAAGTAATATTGAATATAATGTAAAAACAATTTTTATAATATTCTAGGATGTTTAATGCTTCAATCAGTACCAATCATTTTTTAACTAATCCTTCCAAAACAATTTTCTAAATATTTGAAGTCAATGAAATCTCTTATTTACCTTAATGCTTTCAATTTGAAGTAAAATAATTGTACCCTCTGAAGGTATTCGCGATCACAGAATTCGAAATTTACCAAATTCAAACGCTGCTTATTTAAAAATTGACTAAAGTTACTATGTTACATATTATTAATTTCTTTAACGTTTTTAATTGAAATTCGTTAACCCTTACGGCTTTCACTTTATAACTATTGTACAATTAGGATGATTTCATGTATTGATGTAATAATTACGTTTAATCACCAAAATAATTAAAAAGTTAACAATAAGCATTGTTGTAAATAGTTTTTGTAGCAAAAAGTTTTAATTTGACGTTTTTCAGAATTGGATTTCCTTTAATGTTCTGAATTACTCCAAAAACTCCTAAAAATAATATGTAGGGTGGGGCGAGATGAGCATAGGGGGTAAGATGAGCCAGTCAATTTTCTCGCAGGCTATCATTTTATTTGTAACTGTTTTTTGTACTAATATCAGGAAGAACATTATCAAACTTCTTAAAAAAAAATTTTTTGCTTAATGTTGAATAAATTTGGAAAAAACGAAAGAAAACATTTTAAGACCTGCTCTCTAAATATGAATCAATAAAAAATTTCACTGATTGAAATAGTAGTTAGACATTTCACTGATTAATCAGTGATTCCGAACTTTTCACTAATCAATTCAGTAACACCAGAGTAAATCATGGGAGACATAACCTCTAAGATATAGAGTAAAGCGTTGTTGTTATTCTTTTACTCAAGTAGCAAAATTAATTTTTTTAGAAATAAATTTTTGAATTTTCGGACTGTAAGTGTGCTGAATTTACTGCGGGAAAAATATACTCTCACTCGTATGAAAAGTACTTACTTGATGGGTGTGTACATGACAGTCGAATCTTAAAAGTAAAGAAATATGTGAGGTTTTTTGTCATTTAGAAGCATCAAATCTTTTCACATTTTTTAATATTTGATCACATTTATGGGTTTTAAGTTTTTACTATGATTATTTCATTGAATCTACTGAAATCTTATTTTATTATGACTGCTAAATTGACGTGCTGCAGTGCTGCCAACTCTCAAAAGTGAAACTTTCATTTTTCACTGACAATCAGTGACTTTTCACTGATTCAGATTTAGAGAGTGTATTCTGCTATTTTTCATTTGTTTAGAAAGTCCAAGAATCACACAAAATCACATATTAGATGTTTTTCCAGTGGTTATTTAGATAGCTTATTTATCAAACCTTCAGTTTTCAACAGATTTTTATATCATTGTAAAACAGAAATAGGTGAAATTTTGATTTTACTTGCAAGTGTCATATGGGGCGGAATGAGCCACCTCTTCCTGTGCATTAACCTAACCTCTTAGTGTAGCAGTCAGTAGGTTAAGATGCAATGTTTCATTGTATCAGATTGTGCAGTGTGTTAATTATGATGCAAATGTATAAAAATACTAATCTTGTCAAAGAAAATGCTCAGAAAAAGTTTGACAGCTGCACTGTTATAGGTGTGTGTTAGAAAATAATATGAGTTGCTGGCAACCAGAAGAGAGCATTGTTTTTCTGGTATATTTCTTGAGTAACTTTGCTTAAAAACTCGTAAAATGCTATACAAATGAGAAAAACGTTATTTTATGGTAGAAAAATACAGCAAACATATAAAAAAACGGCTTAAAACCAAAATTCAGCGTCATGTAGTAGACCAGTCTAGTATTTGGGAGTTTTCTTACTGTATAATTTAACTTTTACTGAGACAATGTACAGGGGTAAGTTGAAAAATTGTTATATTTATTTCTGTTATATTTTATTCACTGTTTGTAGAGTTAGTTACGGTAGATGTTAGGATAAAGAATTGCATCATTTTAACATTAAATAATTTGACGGTTCCGTACAATTTTAGAAAAATATGTGTAAGATATGTTTTCGTTTTATAATACTATAAATTAAGAATACTCTTACTTATAAATAATATATAATAATTCATTTGATTAAGTAGCCCATGCCGCCCCAGGCATGGGGTGATATAAGCCAAGCGCACTACTTTTTTATTTTCGTTTCTAATTCCGCATTGGAAAAGGGTAGGGGTTTGGCCAACATTATTTTTGTGACTAGTGATAGGGGTGCCTTCCCACCCTCCGCGAGAAGTTGGAAAGGGATAGGTATGTGATCTTCATTATTTCCGTGACCAGTCACAGGCGTACTTTTTCGAGGGCTACAATTTTTGTTTAAGACTTTTTCTACTCAAACCAATCTTTATCGAAATATAGTGGAAAAAATGAAGAAACACCGTTTTTTGGTGTTCTGACCTTAAAATCAAATTTGCAAATATTGTGCTATCATTTTCGAAATCAACGAGTCAAAATACGTGTATATACCTAAATTTTTACGGTCATATTTTAAGTTCAAATTTATATTTGTTAGTTAAAAACTCGTTTTATAATAAAAATTTATTTTTTTAACTAAGACAAATAATCCAAAAATGACGTTAGGAAATGGGGGGGGGGGTCTTAAGGTTTTGTGTGAATTAATAAAGTAATTCAACTTTCAATCATGTAGTTAAATTTTCAACGGAAAAATATAAGTTCCTAAGGCTGTTGGAACAGAGTGCACAAAATGGCGAAATCTATAAAGCGCTCAAAACTTCCCTGCAAGAAACGTAAAATTCAAAAGTATTGTTTCGCATTCACGATTTGTTTCCGTGAAGTCTGTTATGTGTCAGTTTCGCATTGGAGGTTAGCCGAAAACGTTTAAATGCGATACTTCTTATATAACATTAAATTCCTGAATGCGTTTGAATACCAAAGATAAAAAGTTTTGCCCGCAATGCTTTTTAATGCGAGACTTCACATTCGTTTTAATGCTTTCTAATGCGACCGAATGAGAGAAAATTTCAGAGCGAAATGAAAACTTTTTAAATCGACAGTTCGCATTACTTTGAATCCTTTTGAACGCGAAAGAATGAAACACATTTTTTGAACGAGGTAAAAACTTTTCAATGCGAAAGTTCGCATATGTTTAAATACATTTCAATGCGATAGAATGAGGCGAAATTTTTTATCGAGTGAAAACTTTTTAATGCGAGAATTCGTACTGGTTTGAATACTTTTCAATACGAATTAATGATGGGAATGTTTCGGTGGAGTGAAAACTTTTTAATACGAAATTTCGTATTAGTTTTAATGATTTTAAATGCGATCGAATGAGAAGAATGTTGTGCGTGAATTGAAAACTTTTTAATGCGAAATGTCGCATTGGGTTAAATTTTGCAAATTCCAAAAGTTATTGGAATACTTTTGAATGCGTAACCGCGGATTAAAATTTTATTCAATATTTTATAAAGTGTTTATTTATTTATGAATATTTATATATTTATTTTACATTATTTAAAAAAAGTTTGACAATAAACAGGAACCGCTTGATTACTTTTATACTTTTTAATGCAGAAGATCCACAACTGCCATCTCGCATTCGGCGTCTTGAAGTTTAATACGAACCAATACTTTGTAATGCGAATCGTCGACACTGCCGTTTCGCATTCAGCGTGATGAAGTGTAATGCGAACCAGTACCAACTAATACTTTTAAAATCTTTTGTTCGGAACAGAAAACAGAATTGAATCGCATTCAAAATGTCAATACATTTTAATACTTTTCAATACGACGTTTTTTGCAGGGTTACCAACGACCGACGATAATTCGGTTTTGAGGCTTGAAAAATGCACTTTGAAAATGTTCTAGACCCCGGAATGGATTTCGCGTTTGCCTTAGGGGGGTAAGTCTCTGCTTTTTCGAAAAAATTCAGTAACTGCTAAAAAATGAGAGTAAAGTGGTGTAGCAACGACGTGAAGTGCACAGGAAGCCGACTGACAGCTGATGACTCTCATAGCTCAACCGTACTTGATTGTACTACGAAAATGCACTGTCGCTAAAAGTCGCATCTGCCTTAGCGGGAATTTTAAATTAGAATGAAAAATGTAATTTGTGATTTTCTTTATTTTTTTATTGTTTACTGACAAGTCCGAATGATTGGTGAATGCAACAGAATCACTGCAATTTAAATGAGAAATAAATTTCTCCTTAGAATAATAAGCGTGGTCTCGGCATAGGAAAAGTGTGATCTATAAAATCCCAAAAAGTGAACATATTACCCAGTATATAGAAAGAGGAGGACTTCTTAACGTTGCCAAAAGAAGGCAATTTTTTATGGGCAACTTGCTTTGTAGCCTATTCCGTAATGAAGCTCCACACTATCTTCTGAACCTCTTCTATTTTATTGACAAAGATCAACCGACACATTCTAAACTCCGTGAAAGGAAAACAGTACTAAAAATTAAGGGGATTTATCAGCGTTATAAAATGGATGGGCAGTTTCCGGCCGCACGGTTGAATATTTCCGCCTGATATTTTGCATACCTCATCTAAACATTGTTCTCTTTTGCAGTGGAGCCTCGGTTTTTTGAAAAAATGATTATATTTGACGTTATGAACAAAAAGAACAATAGAAACAAAATGCAGTGACGCTCAGTACTAGCTGAGTGTGTATTTTCGAGGCCTGAGCCTCGACCCACGTCAAAGCTACGAGGAAGACGCCCCGGAGCGCGAGTGAAGACTCTAGAGCGCCTCGAATTACCCGAAACGAATCAACCTTCTCATTGTTATGAGATGCAGGCCGGTTCAAAAAACTGAAATTATGAACTCATCGCGTGATTCAATTTTAATTAGCAGAAATAGTTTATCCATATAATTTCCAGAAAGTGAAAAAAAAGATTCATGAAAATCGGTTAATATTTGCAGTAATAATAGAAATGTTTAAATGCACACGATAGTATGCAAAGATACACCGCACTATAGGAGGAAACGCATTTTTTCGTTCAAAAGGTCTACAGTCTTCAATTTTTCCCCAATCCGCGGTTATTTTTTTTTTAAATTGAAGAGCGCTAAATTTCCAAGAGCACCTTAGACAGAGATTGTTGCATTTTAATTTGTGTATTTATTATATGATTACTCCAAGTATAAGAAAATCGAGATTTTTCACAAAATCATTATTTACTCTTCAATAGCGGTTTGCATATAATGAAAATAATCTTAAATCGACGCAAGAGTACTCCCACAATGCAAATAATTTGATTATTATCTGTTTTAATTGTTAGAAACAAATGAAATTAAGAAATAGCCAAATATCGTCATTGTGGTTGAAAAACATTTGTTCTTAGCTAAAAATGCTTTAACTTATTGTGAGAGTGATTGTTAGTTAGAATATCCATAAATTATTAACAATTAGAATTGTTAAAAACAATTTTTTGCACAAATTTGGAACTTGTGGTTTTTTCAATTGCGGGTTTCCTTTTATCATCTGAATTGATGCAGATATTCTGAAAAATGGAATATGTTCAATTATATTTGTGAAAATACAACAATTGTTGATTTTTTAAAAAATGAAACAAATAAATATAAAACTTTGGCACTTTGACCTGGAAAATAATTTTTTGTACCAAAAATGCTTTAAATTTTTGTGAGAGAGCTTTTTAGTCACTATTTCTATATAAAATTAACAATAAGCAATTAATATTATCTATTGTTATTATTTGAATTCGAATATCACGAAATTTTCATATATTTAAAAAATATTGTAATTTCTGTTGAAAAAAATTTTTTCTTATCTGAAAATAATTTAAATTATTGTAGGAGTGATCGTCAGTGACAATTTTTATGAAACATTAACACATACATATAGCACGAAATTTGTATGTATTCAAAAAAGTGCCAAAGCTTTGAATTTATTTAATTTCCTTACAAGATTAACAATTGTTCTATTTTAACAAATATAATTGAACCTATGTTATTTTAAAGAATATCTGCATCAATTCAGATGATGAAGGAAAATCCAAAATTGAAAAACCAATAATTCCAACATTTTCCACAAAAATGGTTTATAAATATTATAATTGTTAATGTTTCATAAAAATTGTCACTGACGATCACTCTCACAATAATTTAAACTATTTTCAGATAAGAAAAAATTTTTTTCAACAAAAATTACATTATTTTTTAAATATATGAAAATTTCGTGATATTTGAATTGAAATAATAACAATAGATAATAACAATTGCTTATTGTTAATTTTATATAGAAATAGTGACTACAAATCTCTCTCACAAAAATATAAAGCATTTTTGGTACAAAAAATTATTTTCCAGGTCACAGTGCCAAAGTTTTATATTTATTTGTTTCATTTTTAAAAAAATCAACAATTGTTGTATTTTCACAAATATAATTGGACATATTCCATTTTTCAGAATATCTGCATCAATTCAGATGATAAAAGGAAAACCGCAATTGAAAAAACCACAAATTACAAATTTGTGCAAAAAATTGTTTATAACAATTCTAATTGTTAATAATTTATGGATATTCTGACTGACAATCACTCTCAAAATAAGTTAAAGCATTTTTAGCTAAGAACAAATGTTTTTCAACCACAATGACGATATTTGGCTATTTCTTAATTTATTTTGTTTATAAAAATTAGAACAGATAATAATCAAATTATTTGCATTATGAGAGTAATCTTGTATCGATTTAAGATTATTTTCATTATATGCAAACCGCTATTGAAGAGTAAATAATGATTTTGTGAAAAATCTCGATTTTCTCATACTTGGAGTAATCATATAATAAATAAACAAATTAAAATGCAACAATCTCTGTCTAAGGTGCTCTTGGAAATTTAGCGCTCTTCAATTTAAAAAAAAATAACTGCGGATTGGGGCAAAATTGAAGAATTTAGACCTTTTGAACGAAAAAATGCGTTTCCTCCCATAGTGCGGTGTATTTTTGCATACTATCGTGTGCATTTCAACATTTATGTCATTACTGCAAATATTAACCGATTTTCATGAATCTTTTTTTCACTTTCTTGAAATTATATGGATAAACTATTTCTGCTAATTAAAATTGAATCACGCGATGCTTTCATAATTTCAGTTTTTTGAACCGGCCTGCATCTCATAACAATGAGAAGGTTGATTCGTTTCGGGTAATTCGAGGCGCTCCAGAGTTTGGCGAGGGTCGCGGCTCAGGCCTCGAAAATACACACTCAGCTAGTACTGAGCGTCACTGCATTTTTTT
>CAKNYM010044545.1:123067-137034 GCA_932195095.1 Andricus curvator | reverse complement strand
CGGCCGGGAGAAATCGGGAAATGAAAGTGAATTTATTTTTTGTCCGGAAAATAAAAAAACTTTTTAAATGTATCAGCTGTAAATATAAATTAAGTAATGCTTTTAAAAACTGAAATGTATAGTTTGAGTATTAAAAATGGAAGAGTAATTGATTTTACAAGACGATTCTGGATCTGTTCAAAATTATATAATTTACATATTTTAACCTTAAAATTTGAACTAATTCAATTCGAAAACCTCAGTAGTTACGCAAATGTAAACGGCCGATTCAGTCTCCATAAACAATGTTCAATTTAAAAATCACTTCAAATTAATATATTCATAAATAAACGCCTTTATTCAATTTAAAAATCTCATTCAAGTATTGTTTCAGTATAAAATATTCAATTTTTAACACATTCAATTTGGAATTTTTAAATTCACAAAAAAAATAGAACAACTTTCAATATTAAAGAATTTGAAACTGAATTGTCACAATTTCAGAGTGATAAATTTAAACTTTGAATGTTACAATTATAATTTTTTTATTTGTAATTTGAAAGTAAACGTATTGATTTTTGATTTGCAAATAACAGTTGAACAATGATTAATTTAGAAAAAATTCAAATAAGTTGGAGGTTTTCTAATGTTTCGAACAAAATCAGTACCGGCCTCCAAAATGTCTTTCGCCGGCCCTGATGTCTGTGAAGTGTACCGAAAAGTGCGGGTCCGTTTCAAATTATAAAATATAAAGTATGCACTTGTCATATTGCATTATTTAAAAAAATTAGGTATTTATTTGATATTTGAATCAAGATGTCCTAAAAAATAAAAAACTTCCCACCGTGTGGCAATCATTATTAATATATATTTTTTGAACAATTAATTTAGGAACTTGTGCTTTACTTATTACTACCTTTTGTATTTATGTGGAAGCCCTTTATAAATTAATTAATTTATTAATATAATATAATAATGAATTAATTATAACTATTTTCTGAAATTAAACCAAGCTTATTGCCACCATCTTGCTCCCAGTGATATTACACATGCTTTTAAATTCAGTAATTCCAGTAAAAATTACGTCACGCAAAATTACACGGAATCGCCATGATTGATGACGTTTTTCGGTCGACAGCCAATCGCAACGCTCCAAATAATAATTTTGTGTACATTGGCATCACTGCAACAGTTCTCATCGCCCTCGCCATTCTCACAGCAGTAATTTTTATGACGACACGCCAGTACTCCCAGTCAATTCTCGAACACAGCCCTAAAGTACGTAAGCAGGTGAAACTCCCTCTACGGTGAAACATTTATTTTAACGTGTAACAGGAAACTTTAATCCTCATTTCCGTTAAATGTTTAGTTTACCCAGCCCCAGAACCGGCACAGTCTCAGAGTTTCACTGTACTTTTAAATAATAAGCTGGGTACCTTAAAGAATTAAACGGTATCTTCTTATCTACTTTTTATTATCTAAGTGTCTGAAACTATCTTCTAAATCGTGAGTATCATAATGAAAATTGATTTTAATCGTACTCCATATATGTAAAACTCCTATATCGCTAACTGCCGATACCTCACAATAAGTGGTGCGTCAAGTAAAAACAGAGTGTGAACGATATCGTTTTTCTCATTCTATAAGCAGCGAATTCTGAGTTAGTGCGCATGCGTTGAACCATATAATTATATATATTTACACACACACACACGCACATATATATATATACACACAAGCATGTATATATATATAGGGTGTCCGGACTTATATAGCTGGATCAATATTTAAGCTGGATCAATCAGGAGCACGGTTAGTGATGGGCGCTGCTCGGTATTTCAGTCATGACCAATCCTGACCGGTCATGGCGGTAAATGTTGGTAAAACGCGGTTAGACCCAAATATTTCCACCAGAAAAGGTTTTTTTGTACAGGAAAGTGGTTCAGTTGTTAGGACATCCCCTATGCTAAACTTGCAGAAAAAGTTTTTCGGTTCTAAATGTTCCAGTTATTCTCAAAGTAATAAAAATTCCAAAAAGATGAGCATAGCAGACGACACTTTTGACAGTTTCGAGCGAGTTTCGAGGAGAATTTGAAAATGGCACTTTACAAATTTACAAATTACATTGAAAATCTGTTGCATTTATTAAGTAATATTTTTAAAATAATATTTAGTAGTGTGCGAAGTTATTTTGAATATCATTTCAATGAATATGACACTTAAGTATTAAGTTAAGTACTTTGTATCGTATAGGTTATATTCCCTAAATGAAAATACTGTTTTTTTGTCTTTAAATAAAATAACATTGATATCTAATCATTATGAATTTAGATTTATGAGTAATTTGTGTAAATAATTTATTATTTGTTATTATTTGTATGTGGCGAAATTCAAAAAGGCAATTATTATAATTAAAAATGGTAACAATGACAATACAAATAATACATTATTTACACAAATTACTCATAAATCTAAATTCATAATAATTATTTATCAATTTTATGTTATTTAAAGACAAAAAAACAGTATTTTCATTTAGGAAATATAACCTATACGATACACAGTACTCAACTTAATGTTTAAGTGTCATATTCATTGAAATTATATTCAAAATAACTTAGCACACTACTAAATATTATTTTAAAAATATTACTTAATAAATGCAACAGATTTTCAATGTAATTTGTCAATTTGTAAAGTGTCACTTTCAAATTCCCCTCGAAACTCGCGCGAAACTATCAAAAGTGTCGTCTGCTATTCTCAGCTTTTTTGCATTTTTATAACTTTGAGAATAACTGGAACATTTAGAACCGAAGAACTTTTTGTACAAGTTTAGCATAGGGGATGTCCTAACAACTAAACCACTTTTTTCTATAAAAAAAACTTTCCTGTTGGAGATATTTGAGTCTGACCGCGTTTTACCAACTTTTACCGTCATGACCAGACATTACCGGTCAGGTCAGGTATTACCACAGTCAGGCCGAGCAGTGCCCATCACTAGTAACGTATAATACTCCACGTATTATACGTGGTTTTCTACGCGTATATTACCACGTATATTACCTCTCTAGTTTTCGACGTGATTTGTCGTATATTACGTCCGAATGGAGACATTCAGTGCGCATGCGTCCATATTGAAAAATACTTCTCATAACCTATTTTTCTTGTGGGTCGTGGACGCCATGTTCGCTCGTGAATCTCGCGCCAAATGCCAATGTTTAAAAATTCCTTGCATTTGAATAAATGTTTAAGCAGTTTGAGCTTATAATTAGGGAGACCCTGCTGAATGACATATATATTATTCAATATGATTCATAATAAGTATTATCGAAAGAATCAACAATTATTTACATAGCTGTAGCTTTCTAGACATTTTAAGCTACTATTTTTTAACATCTTATCACAGAAGACACTTTGTGAAAGTTTTCTGTCCTTCTTTCTTCCGCTCAAAAAACAAATCCTTCCATGGGATTGCATTATGATGTTGGATATTTCTTTCCAGCCCAGGTATAATTATTATTTGCAATTACTATAACGCATTCAACAGAATTATTAATAATTATTATATTTCAAAAGTGAGGTTATGTACATGTCAACACTGATTTTACAAGTCGGCCATCTTGAAAACGTAACTTACAAGAGTTTTCTACGATTTTCTACTGTTTTCGACGTATATTACGTCAAAAACGTATTATACGTAGAAAATACTCGAGTTACGCGTAACTGACCAACCCTGGCCTGCCTGTCCCAGGCAGGCAGACAGAGGTGGGAAAGCACCATTAATGGTGCATTTATACCTCTGTTCGCCCGACCGGTGCATGCAGAAAATTCATAAGAGTAAAAGAGATAGAGAGTACTTTTTGATTAATTTTGCGCCCTCTATCTCTTTTACTCTTACGGACTTTCTGCCCGCACCGGTCGGACGGACAGAGGTATAAATGCACCATAAGGTGCCGTCTCATGTGGGCAGAAAACGTCGGCGTAAAGCAGAAACTCATGAGAGTGAGAGACAAATATATCTATCCGTCTCTTTCACTCTCATGAGTTTCTGCTTTACGCCGCTGTTTTCTGTTAACATGAGACTGCACCTTTGCATATATGGTACTCAAGCGAGGCGTCTACAAGTTGCCATGGTAACCAATATGGTGGTCGTTGTTCGTTGCGCCGTAGAGTGAACGGTTGCGCGTTTCGAACGCATTCTCGTCCCCCAAGTGGCGAGACCATATTTTCTTAAATCATGCGTGCTGCAGATGGAGTACAGCTGATTCATGTTCAGTTTGTTTAGTTTTTCGCGTACCCTGTAAACAAATATGTAAATTATAATTTAAAACCACATAATTGCGAGTAGAATTAAATTGTGGGTTTCTTATATTATTTGTTAGTTTTATTACAAATTAAATTTATTTCGTAAGTGTTGCATATAGAATTTCACCAAAAAAGTAAAATAATTTTGCCCTTAGCCTCAATATTTTTTAGAATAAATTTGTAGTTCTTTAAGTAAGAGCAATACAAATTCATTGAACGTTATATTATCAAAACACTTAGGAATTTTAAATGCTCATTTTTCTATTTTAATATGTGGGCGTCCGCATGAAAAGGGCCCTTATGGCCGGTTCTAGTTGACGAGATATTCGCATTTTTCTAATTCTGTGTCAAAATTATTATTTTCGGGTTTGAGGGGGGAATGATACTAGGACCTATATTGGCACAAAGATCTGCCCGCCTCTTTCACTCATGAGTTTCTGCTTTACGCCGCCGTTTTCTGCCCACATGGGACTGTACCTTAACTTGTGCGCTTTTGGCACTCGCCAATTTTAGATGCGTTTTTTGAAGTTCCAACTTAAAAAATGGCCCGGGGTCTCGTTTTTCAACATAGAGGGTTCGTTTTGGGCTTGAAAAGCAGGGAATTTATATGGCTTTATGCCTAACTCCATACCTGCCATAAGAGCCCTTTTCATGCGGACGCCCACGTATATTTTCTTGCATCGTATATCATAGCCAGCCCCGTGGTACTCCTTTGGAGGTCTATAGAAAGAAAGGGTTCATGAGATCTTTTAAATTAATAATTACTGATAAAAATGGCGAAATGCACTGCTTTTAGATGTAAATCCGAAAATATTCTGCCACTCCCAAAAGCCAATTATTCAAGTAATGAAGACCTGGAGGGGCAGAATGATGACAATAATAATAAAAAACAATAATTAATTCAATTGAATGAGTAAAAAGAAAATTAATAAATCTTATAAGTTAATAATTATTGTTGCTATTAACAATTTTGTAATAAATTAACAACTCGTTTGAATGATCTAGTGTTTATAATTTACTATGTGCGATACTTAAAATTGTCGACGTATAACAATCACCAATATGTTACAAACAAAATAGAAACTTTGGCTTTTACTCGAAGAATAAATTTCTCTTTACAACTAACATACATACACTACCGTTAGAAATTGTCGGTACGAGTGCGAGTACTATTAAAAATCATTGCTGACTTTGAAACGTGATTACCCGTTCAAAAAAGGAGAAAATTTTTTCAGAAATCGTTGGAAAGCTTATTAAGTCCCGCATCGAATGACCCCTAAGAGTGATATTTTTAACCTTTCGAAGAGAATATTGGGATCTGTAATCTTGGGTGCAATAGTGTGCAATAGTAATCTTGGGTGCAATAGCGTCTGCAGGTAGGATTTTTATATTATATTACTATTGTTTTTCATAGTTTAAAACAATTAGTGAATACAAAAAATAAAGATTTTTCAGAAACAAAGTGTTGCATATGGAATTCTCATCGTATACACTGAAAAAAACACGTTTTCTGTTAAACTTGTTTTTACTAAGAAAACAATTATTTTACTATGTCATGTAAGTTTCAACACATTATAAGCCTTAATATGAACTTCGATTAATGCGTGTAGCAAAAAATTTGACACAAAATGTGCAAAAAATATGAATTATAGACGATCAGAAATGAAATACGACTTCTAACATAAGTTTTATGTTATAATTTTGTAGATAGTGAACATTTCATGTGTGAATTGGCAAAAATTTATTTTAAGTTCGTTTTTATGTTAAGGTAAGTTAATGGAAGCTTACAATGTGTTGAAACTTGCACAATATACTAAAATAATTTTTTTTATTGACAAAAGCAGTTTCAATGTGAAACGTGTTTTTTCACCATATACGATGAAAATTCCACATGTAACACTTAGTTTCCGATAAATCTTAATTTTTTTTATTCACTAATCGTTTTAAACTATGCACTACTAAAAAAAAAGTTAGGAATCATCAGAAAAAAAGTCAGGACTTATTCTGACCATTTTTGACCACTTTTGTTACGTTTCTCGATAGAAATCGTCAGTAAAAGTCAGAATTCATGAAAAAATGTTTAGAAATCGTCAGAGCTTGGGTTCACAGGATAATCCTTTTATTAGGGGTCCAAGAATAGAATGCCATAAAACCTAATGCCTTTTATATTTTCCAGTTTATTTATATTATTCCTACCGGTACAAAATGACTAGAAAATCTCTTAAAGAATTTCAGGTTCAGACACTCTTCTGGCATTTATATCTATAGCTACACTGTAAAAAAAGTTGGTGTGAAGTTACATCCTGCGACGATGGAAATAATTCGATCGGTGTGGCACATAGTAAATAAGCAGAATTCTGTAAAAATACATATTTTTCTTCTCAACCGGCGTCCGCCGCGCCGGAAAGAAATACATGCAGGACGTAAACTTTCCGTCGTCGTCCGTGAAATTACGTACGGGTCGTAAATCATCACAAAAATTATCAGATGAGCCACTGTCCGAATTCTCGTTGAATTTTGTGTTCAGCTATTATAATCGAAAAGATATTTCGAGGTTTAGTTCGCCAAAAACTTTTCGGTTATTCAAATTTCAATATTTTTTTTATCTTTTACTTATTCATAATGATGCCTGATTGACAAATTTCCAAAGGGCTGTTCACTCTCGAGTTGAGACTCGAGCGATCTAAATACTCCCAGAGTTACTCTATCGCGACTCCAAAATGAAAGAGAGTTTGCAGGATTTAAAAGAGTTAGCCGAGCTGTAAGAGTTGCTAAGAGTCCATAGGAGTCGAGCCGAGTTCTACTCGAGTTGATGGGAGTGGGAGCGTGTTTCTGATTCTCGAGTCATAATCGACACATTGGATTGTGAAAGACGGGTTTAGTTGACCTGTCAGTGCAAAATTTTCGTGCAATTATTTGCCGGCATTTCCCAAACAACCTGATAATACTCCTAAGCGCAAGCGACCGCGAGTCGTTAGAGTCGCTAGAGTTCAGCCGAGTCGCATGGAGTATCCGATCACTCGAGTCTCAACTCGAGAGTGAACAGCCCTTTGCAAATTTCCCTGACTTTACTCTGATTTGCAGGTTTTCTCTAACTTGTGGCCAGCTTGCTACTATTCAGAACTGTTCACAGAGGTGAAAATATTTTAGAGCTATTTTCTGTATTTAAGGGCGAAAACGGAATGTAGCCAGTTGACAGTCTCAAAACTTATAAATCAAAGCAACATAACGCGCAAAACAATGTAAACAAGAATGCAAATGAACGAAATGCGCACTAATTGGTAAGAGGCCGTTCGGGCGTCTCCGGAACTCATCGTTTGACACGAATTACACTCGCTAGTCCCGAATGGTCCAAATTTACGTCCTGCACATAATTCTGCGGCGTTCGTCCGTGCGGACTTACTCCCTCTCCATACAAAAGCACACATCGTCAAAATTTACATATACTTTCGTAGACTTAAAGCCTCAAGTAAATTTATCACCTTACGTAAACTTACTATGTCCCACGCCGATCAAATAATTTCCATCATCGGACGTATTAATTTTACAGTCGACTGCAAATAGAACGACCTTCGTTCTATTTTCACATTGTTACCTGAAGTAAAATCACACTAGATTGCAAATAAGTACTGTAGTATCGTAAATTAATCAGGCTATACACTGTAATTTAAAAATACATTGCATGTATAATTACTAGCTGATTGTAAATATCACCGAAGCTTTTTTTACAGTGTACTTAGGAAGTAGTTTTTAAAGAACCAGGTATGGTTTTATGATGCCTACGAACCATATTTCACGCGAATACTTGCCAGATGAGGGGTCCCTTGTTCGTAGCCAGGCAAATATTACAAATTGATAGATATATAATTAAAAAAAAAAGTTAAACAACCACCGCAGGGTCCCACTAAGAGCAACTGCCATCCAAAAATTGTCAATAGCCCCCAGTAGCACCGCGGTAAATCACACTTATGGCCACGTCTCACAACTTTGAGATGGGTGGTCATAGGCAACGACGAAATCACAACGACAGGCCGGCGAAACCCTCGTGTGTCTTGAGGACACGAAGCGACCCAAGGATGACAGCTTTCTGCATCCATCTCGCAAGTGCCTTGCCATATTTTTGGCACGCGGGTATGGCTTTAAGGTTACGAACCAGTGATAGTTTCGCACCTCCGAGAGCACCTATCACAAGGACAATTACTTGAACCGAATATTTTGGGTACAGTCGTTGTAGCTCTCTTTTAAGGTCTTGATACCTCCCCTCTTTTTCTTTCTCCTTTACAGTGATGTTGTATTCGGACGGAGCCGAGAATTCTATCACGAATATAGTTCGTTTCTCGAAGTCTTGGAGAACAATGTCAGGCCTCGAGTGCGCAACGGAGACTGCTGCCCGAAAATCGTAGTTCCAGAAAATTTGGCACTTCTCGTTTCGGACAATCGACTCTATCTCCCTTGGAGCGTTCGGCAGGGCAGGGTCGCGGCCAACACCGTAAGAGCGACAAAGATGGTAATAAATCACTCTTAGGGCCGCATTATGTCTATAGATATACGTCGTTCCTACGTGGGTTGGACACCCTGATAGTATGTGTTCTAGGTACTCAGCGTGTGCATGGCACGCTCTACAACCATCACTGGGAACTTCTTGACATAAAATGCGGTTACGGTATGTTAAGGTGGAAATGACACCGTCCTGGCATGCTTCTAGATGAAGTAATGCACTTTCCTCACTTCTGATGTTAAAATTCAGGCCAAGGGTATCGGCCGCTTGCTCCGCGGCTTTGTAAATGAACGCTCCTTCGCCAATCACCTCGTGGTTCCTGACCATCTTTAGGAGAGGATCTCTGCCATTCGCAACGATGTAAGCTGCACTTAGAACAATCCGGTTATGAAGACACTGGAGATTGAGAAGTCCGCGTCCGCCTTGACGGCGTGAAATATATAATCGCGGAACTGACGAACTGATATGCAAGCTTTTATGCATATGCATGATCTTACGTGTAGTGACATCAAGGGCCTTAAGCTCGTTCTTCGTCCATTGAACTACCCCAAACGAGTAGGGTAGAACCGGGACGGCAAGCATGTTAGTCGCAGATACCTTGTTCAACGCCGACAGATTGGAAGACCAAATCTGTCGAAGAAGATGCTTGTATCTGCTTCGGAGAGACTCCTTCACTGATGTTACGTCCTGAATGCGGTTTTGAGGCACGCCCAGGTATGTATAGGTCTCTCCAGTATTAAGATGTCTGATAACACTTATATCCACAAGCTCAGGGTCCTTGGGAACGCCAGTAATCTTTCCTTTCTTCAGATGAATTTTGGCACACTTGTCCAAGCCAAAGTCCATCCCAATCTCTCCTGTGTAGTTCTTGACAATATTTATAACAGTTTGAAGTTTGCTTTTACCAGGGGCATAGATCTTCAGGTCATCCATATAAAATACATGAGTGATCTTATGCTCGCGCTGTTTAGTGTCACCACAGAGGTATCCCGGAGAATTTCGTAGTGCGAGAGATAGAGGCAGAAGTGTGATGCAAAAAAGCAAAGGGCTCATGGTATCACCCTGAAAGACGCCCCTCTGGAAGGTGACGTTGTTCGTTGTCACACGATAATTTCTACATAAGATAGTAAATCTAGTTTTCCAAAGAGGCATCAATCAATATATATAGTTAAAAGTTTTTCATAAGGACAACCGCAGGATTTCGCTGGGAGCGGGTGCTAATCTGAAAAATTGCACCCGCTCCCAGCGAAATCGCGGTAAAATTTCAGCTGTAACCACGTCTCACGACCGTGAGATAGGTGGTTACAGTCTGCGACGAACTCAATACGATGGTCCGGCAAAAGTCTCGTGCACCCTGAGGACACGGAGCGACCCAAGGACGACCGCCTTCTGCATTTTCCCCGCAAGTGTCTCAGCATTTTTTTGACACGCAGGGATGCTTTTCAGGCTATTAACCAGTGAAACCTTGGCACTTCCAAGAGCGCCGATGATCAAGATGATTAGCTTAACAGAATATTCCGGGTATAACCGTCGCAACTCCCTTATAAGGTCTTTATACCTCTCTTTCTTTTCTTTCTCCTTGGCTGTGACGTTTTTGTCAGCTGGTGCCGAAAATTCGATAACGAACATGGTTCGTTTCTCGAAGTCAAGGAGAACTATGTCAGGCCTCGAGTGCGCAACAGAAACAATTGTCGAGAATATGAAGTTCCAGTATATGCGGCACTTCTCATTTTCGACAATTGACTCTATTTCTCTAGGAGCGTTTAGCGGAGAGGTATTTGGGCTAATGCCATAAGAGTGACAGAGATGGTAATAAAGCACTCTTAGTGCCGCATTGTGCCTTTGGATGTAGGTCGTTCCCGCATGAGTTGGACAACTAGATAGTATGTGTCCTAGATGCTCGGGGTGTGCATGACACGCTCTGCAACTATCATCGGGAATGTCTTGGCTCAAAATGTGGCGACGGTATGCTAGAGTGGAAATGACACCGTCTTGACATGCCAAAATGAAGCCCTCCGTGCCCGACTTCAATCCGGGTGATCTAAGGAAAGCAAACGTTAGCTCATACGACATCGACTGATCTTCCACATTTCTGTGGAAGATGCCGTGCATCCTCTTGTCGAGGAGCTGTTCGTGGAAGTCTTTCTCCTGTGCTTTCTTAATCCGGGCCTTCAGGAGTGAGTATTCAAGATGGATAAGATTTGATGCATTTTGCTCACCCCTAGTATTGAAGTCAAGGCCGAGTGTTTCAGCAGCCTCCTCCGCTGCTTTGTACAGAAACGCCCCTTTTCCCACTTCTTCGTGTTTCCTGACCATTTTAAGAAGAGGGTCTTGTCCATTTGCAACTATATGTGCTGTACCCAGAATGAGTCTGTTGTGAAGAAATTCAAGATTCAGTATTCCGCGACCACCTAGGCGGCGTGAGATGTAAAGTCGCGGAACAGAAGACTTAAGGTGCATGCTCTTGTTCATGTGCAAAACCTTTCGCGTCCCGATATCAAGGGATCTGAGCTCGTCCTTCGTCCATGGAACCACTCCAAATGAATAGAGTACTACCGGGACGGCAAGCATGTTCGTTGCAGATACTTTGTTTCTCGCCGACAGTTCGGAAGACCAAATCTGCCGGATGAGACGTTTGTATCTGCATCGGAGAGTATCCTTTATAGATGTCGCGTCCTGAATGCGGCTCTGTGGCACGCCCAGGTATGTATAGGTCTCTCCAGCGCAAAGGTGTCGTATAGCGCTTCTGTCAACGAGCTCAGGATCTTCGGGGATGCCATTAAGTTTTCCTTTCTTCAAATTAACCTTGGCGCATTTCTCTAACCCGAATTCCATTCCAATCTCTTGAGTGTACTCTTTGACAATTTTCAGAGCTAGATGTAGTTTCTCTTGATTCCTAGCATAGATCTTAAGATCATCCATGTAAAATACATGAGTGACCTTATGCTTTCGGTTTCCAGGTTTTCCGCAGAGATACCCTTCGGAATGGCGAAGTGCGAGAGATAGTGGCAATAATGTGAGGCAAAAGAGGAGAGCGCTCATGGTGTCGCCCTGAAATACACCTCTCTGAAAGGTGATGCTGTTAGTGATCACACGATGTTTTCCAGATGAGATAGTAAATCTGGTTTTCCAAAGCGGCATTAATGTCTCTATGCACCTCACGATGTGTGGATGAACCTTTAGGCTTTCCAACAGACAGATGATAAGTCTATGGGAGGTTGAATCGAAAGCTTTCCGGTAATCAATCCAGGCCATCGATAGAAATCGCTGATAGTATGCTGCGTCTTTACAGACACATCTATCGATGAGCAAGTTCTCCCGACATCCCGCTACGCCTTTCTTTGAGCCACGTTGTTCATACATCTCTCGCCATACAGGTCCAATTGTCCGAACAATCCTATCATTTAGGATAGCTGTGAAGATCTTATACAGTGTGTTCAGACAAGTTATTGGCCTGTAATTCTTAGGGTCAGCTAAGTTGCCCGTCTTCGGCAGGAGCACTGTGCGCCCTTCCACCAACCACCCCGGAATAGGCTCTTCCGACTTTAGATATGAGGTAAAAATTCGGGCCAGATGCTGGTGGGTTGAAGGAAACTTCTTCCACCAGAAGGTCTTGATGCCATCTGGTCCCGGAGCGGAATAGTTCTTCATGCCTCTTAATACGTTTTTCACCTCCTCGGTAGTGATAGGTGGGCATTCCTCCTCAGCTGTGATGAGGGCATTGCACAGCTCCTTGAAGCTGTTTATGTTCTTTGAGCCTTCTTTAAGTGGATGTTGGACTTCGTAGACTTCTCTCCAAAATGCTTCGACCTCCTCTGGTTTGGGCGGATGGTCGACAGTAACTGGAGGGTCTTGGAAGAGTCGAGATGGGTCAGACGAAAACTGTTGATTTTCTCTGACCCACCTCTCTCTCCGCTCTAGACTTCTCCTAGCGTCAGATAGTACTCGTATTCTGTCAACAATATGCTGCCTGATGGTCAGTAGCTTTGACTTGTTGATTGTGTGATGACGGATCCGCAGTTCGCGCGTGAACTGTCGAACCTTGGCAGTGAAAGTCCTGCCAGATGTTATGTAGTCAATCACACACTGAATGCGGGACGCGTACTGTCTTGCCCAGCCTATCTTTGTGCTAAGTTGATGCATTCGTCTTTTGGTCTTATGATCAACCGTTGGTTTTGTTTTACGGTTTGCATCTGCCAAAGTTCTCGCTGCATTGTACACACTACAATTGATAGTCCAGAGGTCGGATTCTTCGGAAAAGTCTCCACGAAGCTCATCATCCAGTTCAGTCAGATCTTTGGGCTTGGGAGAAACCTGAATGTTGATGTTTCTCCGGGTCTTGAAGCATCGTTCTCCCTCTATTGGATGCCTGTTCGAGGCTGGTCTCAGTGTCGCCTCTCTTTCTCTGTTGCCGGCTTGTTCTGGCTGCGGTTGTGTAGGCGCTCCGCTTATATAACCCCTTTTCCGGAGGTCCTCGGCACGGTTTCGCAGCCGTTTTTGCGAAAAATCCGAGAGCTCTGGGTGTTTCTCGCACCACAGAGCATGCAGTCGCGCCATGTAACCTTTTCGTTCAGGGGCCATACTGGTATCATAGCACTCCAGCAGGTCGTCCCTGAGTCGATCCGTCCACTCAAAAGTAACGAGATTTCGCCGGTCAATCGCATTGACTCCGTCTTGATTGGCTCCCCCAACTCTAGGGTAGTCGGCATTGTTGTCCGACCCATTGTCGGGAGCCCTGCGCGTTCGATTGTTTTGAACCGCACTTCCTACAACTATGTTTGGTGTTGTCATTGTTGTTCCCACGAGCAGCTAGGGAAAAGGGTTAGTCCATCCTTGTAGAGCCCCGCGTGCAAGGATAAGGCTGATACTCTGAGAGGTCGCCCGGTATCCCAGAGTCACCGTTTGAGACACCACACCCAGGTGTCATTCAGCTTTCGGCACGGTTGTTACGCCTCCGCTTGGGGGTTATTCCTTCGGGACCATCCCTGGACAATTGTCCGCGACTGCTTATTAATTATTGTAACCATATTCAGCAGAAACCCTTGGTACAGGGACCCTCTATCCGCAACCCGAGGACGCGTCCGGTGGCTTTGTCATAGGCCCTTCGGTTCGAATCCCAAGGAATTAAAACCGAATACCGAACGAAAAAAATATATATATATATATATATATATATATATATATA
>CAKNYM010044545.1:64480-118758 GCA_932195095.1 Andricus curvator | reverse complement strand
ACGATTAATAGATTCCCGATTTTTCTGCTTCTCGAAATTGAAGCACCGCATTTTTTTGCTACTCGACTTCGGAGTTCTAGATTATTCTGCGATTTGGATAAAAGATTCCCGATTTCTTGTTGCTCCTCGAAAATAAAGTACCGGATTTTTTACTACTCGAATTCGAAGTTCTAAATTATTCTGCTACACGAGTATTAGATTCCCGATTCTTTTGCTCCTCGAAATTAAAGTACCGGATTTTGTTGGTACTCGAATTTGAAGTTCTAAATTATTCTGCTATACGAATAATAGATTCCCGATTTTTTTGCTATTCGAAATTAAACTATCTGATTTTTTTGCTACTCGAATTCGAATTTATAGATTAATCTGCTATACGAATAAATGATTCCCGATTTTTTGCTCCTCGAAAATAAGGTACTGGATTTTTTGCTACTTGAATTCGGAATTCTTGATTATTCTGCTACACGAGTAAGACATTCGCCATTTTTTTGCTCTTCGAAAATAAAGTATCAGATATTTTTGCAACTGGAATTCCAAGATCTAAACTATTCTGTTACTCGAATAATAGATTCCCTATTTTTTTGCTCCTCGAAAATAAAGTACCAGATTTTGTTGCTACTCGAATTCGAATTTATAGATTATTCTGCTACTTGAATAATAGATTCCCGATTTTTTGCTCTTCGAAAATAAAGTAACGGACTCTTGCTACTCGACTTCGGAGTTCTAGATTATGCTGCTACACGAATAATAGATTCCCGACTTTTCTGCTCTTCGAAATTGAAGAACCGCATTTTTTGCTACTTGAATTCGAATTTATAGATTATTCTGCTACTTGAATAATCGATTCCCGATTTTTTTGCTTTTCGAAAATGAAGTATCAGATATTTTTGCAACTCGAATTCCAAGATCTAAACTATTCTGCTACTCGAATAATAGATTCCCTATTTTTTTGCTCCTCGAAAATAAAGTGCCGTATTTTTTGCTACTCGAATTCGGAGTTCGAGATTATTTTGCTACACCCGAGGGGCTATTCACTGAGTGAAAATGAGTTCAAGAATTCCTGATTTTCGAAGAGTACGCGGTCTTGAATCTGAGTTGAGATGAGTAAAGCGGAACGAGTCAAGAGTTGGCGAGAATCGGAAAGAACTGCAAAGAATCGAAGAGAATCGCAAAGAATCGGAGAGAATATGGATGAATTGAAAGAATACAAGAAGATCAGGAAGAGTACGAAATGAGTTTTTTATTCTGGCTCTGAACTTCTTTATTTCTTCAATAGATGTTTTCTCATATTTGGTCAGTTGTATGTATTAAAAAATGTTGTCTTAGAAAAAAATGCTCCTCTGTGAGTAGTCCAACTTTTGTTAGAATCTTTTTGCTGTAGAATCAAAATTGAAAAAAATAAATAAATAAGCAGAGTTTAATTTTTCTCATTTTTCAAAGTAATTGTGAATTTTTTATGTCAACAATCGACAGAATCAAAAAATGAGACAGGAAATTTTTCTTCATAAATTGTTTTCTGAGCTAGGTCTAGTTTTTCGTAGTCAGGACAACACTTTACGTAATATTCAGTAAAAAAATGGGACAGGCCTAAAACTGCATATCTTGCTCATCCCGGTGGCATAATTGCAAAATTGATTTATAAAAACTTTACAATATAGAATGATATAACGTAAAAATATTAATAAAAACACCGAATCCATTCCACATCAGGCAGGTTTTACAATCACAGTTCACACGTAAAGTCGCAAAATCTTTTGGCGGCGAAATATGTTTTTTTTTTTAAAGGAAATTAGGCGAAACTTATTCTTTCGTTTTGAGAACAAAAAAAAACCCACGATGTTACGAAGATTTGATTTTTGACTTTTATTTAAAAAAAAACATTTTTTTCTCTCAACTCTTATAGTTTTTGACCTAATTTTGATGTTATAAATATCTGTTTGGATTCTGGTGGTGTTTACCGTTCTCTTGCAAAATCTGTCGGTAATTTTTTTAAAGTTTGAAATTGAAAAAATGGCGATGACTTGTTTGAAAATATAAAAAGTCGATTTATGTTCTGCCAATTTTTTACTGTATTTGTTTATTTATAAGGAAGACATCCTGTAAGTTTTATTCGGGCTAAATTATTTTTGTGGACAGCAGAAATTTATTTTCTTAAAAACCTTAAAATCGAGTTTTCGCATTCTTCTGCGTCTTATTTATTTTTTAATTAATGCAGTACTCCTATCATAATTTAGGATTTTCTCAAGTTCAAATATAGCGTCGGCTAGGACACAGATTTATGAAAAAAATTTCCTGTATCATTTTTTGATTCATTCAATTTTTAACATAAAAAATTAACAATTACGTTAAAAACCGAGGAAAAATAAAATTGTGCTTATTTTGGTGGGAATGTTGATTCTGCAGGAAAAAGTGTTTTACAAAAGTTATTCTACTCCCAGAGGAACATTTCTTTCTAAGACATTCTTTGATGAGAGTGATCAATTTCGAGAAAACATTGATTATGATTGAGGAAATAAAAAAGTTCAAAGACAGAATAGAAAGCTGTTTCTCTTCGTAGCAAGAAATTTGGTTAATGCTCATTTTTGAATGAACATACTTTGACGTGCTATGTGTTTAGCGATTTTTAATCAAATTTTGTATAAATTTTTACGTCAATAATAAAAAACTTGATTTAAAAATTAGCATCAGCTAGTTTTAGATAAAATAATAACATTTTGCACTTTAAACAATAATGTACAAAGTCTCATTTTAAGTTTCTAATAATTGCAGAGATTTTTATTAAAGCTTAACCATTTTTATACAAATTTAATAATAAAATGGCTTTATGTTAATATCTCTATTGTCTATTCTCTAAGCCACTGGCGTAAACTTGTCAGTCTTACAAGGGGTTGCCCCTTCTTGCTCGAAATGTGCCATCTCCTTGCAAGACAGATGCGTTTACGCCTTCGGCGTAGAAAAAGTTTGGGATGATTTATGGATAGCCCAATAATGACCGCGCTGACTTTGCAGTGATTGACGCTTAGTTGAGAAGAGTTGAGAAGAATTTACGTGATTCTCCGAGAGTAAGCAAGATTTCCTAAGATTTGAAAAAACTTTGCATGATCTGTCCGGATTGTAAGAAATTTTTATTGACTTCGGAGTACCAGTTCTGAGTTAGGAATGACTTTTGACTCATTTTCACGCCATTTTTTTGCTCTTCGAAAATGAATTATCGGATATTTTTGCTACTGGAATTGGGAGTTCGAGATTATTCTGCTATTCGAATAATAGATTCCCCATTTTTTCGCTCCTCGAATTTGAAGTTCTAAATTATTCTGCTACACGAGTAATAGATTCGGGATTTTTTTGCTCCTCGAAAATAAATATCGGATATTTTTGCTATTCGAATGCCAAGTTCTAAACTATTCTGCTACTCGAATAATAGACTGGAATGCCAAGTTCTAAACTGTTCTGCTACTTCAATAAAAGATTCCCGATTTTTTCGCTTGTCGAAAATAAAGTACTGGATTGTTTGCTACTCGAATTCGGAGTTCTAGATTATTCTGGAACACGTTTAATAGATTCCCGATTTTTTTGCTCCTCGAAATTAAAGTACTTGATTTTTCCGCTAATCGAAATTAAAGTACTGAATTTTTTTGCACTGGATAAGTACTGGATTGATTTTGGATTTTTCAACAACCCCAACAAACCACCCTTAGAACTTTTCACGAAACAGTTGCGAAGATTCTCCAGGTAAAACAGCCAATAAATTTTTAGGTTTAAAATAGTCACAAAATTCACCTTTAGTAAAGTTCAGATTATTTTTCCAACTCCATAATAATATTAAGCAGCCCCCAAAATCTACCCCTAATACATTTCAAGAAACAGTTAAGAAGTTACTCCATGTAAAACAGCCAATACATTTTTAAATTGAAAATAGTCGCAAAATTTACCTTCAGAAAACTCCTCATTATGTTTCCAACCCTGTAATAATATTGAGCAGCCCCTAGAAACCACCCTCAGTACAGTTCACGAAACATTTCAGAAGTTACTCCATGTAAAACAGCCAATACATACATACATTGATTAGCAATTCGAACTCGAAAGTTCATTGCCTCACTACCCGATTCGGGTAGTGTTTCTAGGTGGATATTTACTACCAATGTGGGCCCACTACACCCACGACGGGCCAACAGCACGCAGTATTCAGTAAAACGGCCAATAAATTTTTAAATTGAAAAGAGCCACATATTTCACCTTCAGAAAACTCCAGCTGATGCTGCCAACCCCATGATAATATTAAACAACCCCCAAAATCCACCCCTGGTATTTTTAACGGAACAGGTGTGAAGATTCACCATGTAAAACAACGAATAAATTTTTTAGTTGAAAATATTTAGAAAATTCACATTCAGAAAACTCCAGATTATGTTGTCAGTCCCGTAATAATATTTTTTTAAATATCCACATCTATTACATTTTACGAAATAGGTCTGATGTTACTCCATGTAAAACAGCGAATAAATTCCTAAATTGAAAATAGTCACAAAATTCACTTCCGTAGTACTTTTCACTTTATACTATTTTCAATTAAAAAATTTATTGGCTGTCTCACATAGAGAATCTTCGGACCTGCTTTGTTAAAAGATCTAGGGGTGGATTTTGGGGGCTGCTTAATATTGTTATGGAGTTAAGAACATAATCTGGAGTTTTCTAAATGTGAATTTTCAGACTATTTTCAATTAAAAAATTTACTGGCTGTTTTATGTGGAGAATCTTCGGAACTGTTTCTCGGGTGAAGCCGGTTTTTTATCATCAACCACGGACTAAGTCAAGTGCCTAATGAGATGAGGATGTTATAGATTAATTTTGAAATCTTTTTCGATGATGTTGTATCTACAAAATTAGGAGCATTGTGTAGTTTGGAGTTCGTCTTTTACCGCTGTTGTCCTTACACAGCGGCCGCGAGCATTGGAGGTGATAACAGTCGACTCTGGATGGTTTCTTAGAGCTACCATATACCACTCCATAGGTTTTTAGTCGCTTGCTTCCTGATGGCCTAGAAAGTTTCTTACAATGCGACAGGTGTTTAATAAAACCGCCTTCTGAGCTGCTACCAGTACCCTACTCACTCCTAAATGTTCAAGATGTTCAGTGCATCTTGCGTGCATATTGCCTGTAGCCGAAATCACAGTAGGATGAATAGATGCATGTTTCACATTGCTCCATATTGTCTCTAGTTAGAACCACGCAGTATCCTAATTTCTTCTGTTAGTTTTTCCCCAAACACCCGACCAGTAGTTAGTCATGTCTTCCAATTGAGGGGCTTCGGTGTCTTGCTGTTTATTTTGCTTTACACTCAGTTCACGATAGAACCTTCTTTCATCTGCTTGAAAGTTTCGATTTTGTTGCCTTCTTGCACTACTTTTCTTGTACTGACGCAGTCTAGCAGTCAGAGAATGCCTTTGTGTTGCTTCTGCATGTCTTAACTCTAGTAAAGCATGACCAAAATTCCGCTCAAGGTGCTGTAGTTTTTCTGGGATTTCGCTGTTCACATCATAGTTATTAATGCCCGGATGTGGTTCTAGTGGATCCGGTACTTGATGTACATTGTCCCTAGCACCTATGCCTTCAGCTACAATCAGGTTGCTGTTGTCCACATCTTCCAAGGGGAGTTCATCAATAGGAAGCTGCAGTTCCACTTCCATTTGGATGGCAGTTATTTCAACAACCGAAAGCAATCTGTTTACAGATATTAAGCGTTTTTGGTCTGCTAGATTCTGCTCATTTATTCTTGTGGCTAGCTCTGGGTAGTTAACTAAGAAGAGTCGATGATGTTCTCTCCTCATACTTTGCCCACCTTTCTCTGCTCAAAAATAAAAGCGCATTACATCTCTGTTGAAATGGTATGTCCATTTTAATCGCCTTCTTGGTTGTTGAACCTCTGCTTCTGGCTCTGTTTGTATTAGGCCATGTACCTCTGGAGGATGTAATGGTGCTGGATCATCACCAGGTTGAGAAAGAGCATCACTTGCCGCTGCTTGATCGTGTGACTCGGCTTTCTCTAACTGAGGTTCATTGTCGTCGCTTTTCCACGCCAAATCAACCTGTTGTCTAATCTCCATTGCTCGGTCTTCTGAGATGTGTAGATTAGTCCTGATATCCTTCACCTTAGCGATAAGATCTCTCAGTGCAACTTTCTTTATTTCTCGCTTTCCAGTTCTTAGCCCTCTTTAGGATACGAGTTACATCGGAGGCTTAGATGGATAGACTATTCATCCCAGGCAACCGTTACTCATTCAATTGAATTATTTATTGTTCTTATTATTACTGGCATCATTCTGCCCCTCCGGTACTTTATGTATGTATACCATTAAGCCATTTCCCTTTCAGGGTAGGCGTGACACTACCCGATTTGGGTAGTGTTTCTAGGTGGATAGTTTCTTGTAGTAAATAACTACAAGTGTGGGCTCACCATACCCATAATATGCCAACAGCACGCAGTATTCTCGAATGGTCACCCATCCAAGTACTAACCGCGCCCAACGCTGCTTAACTTCAGTGATCTGACGAGAACTGGTTTTTTCAGCGTGGTTTGGCCGAATAATTAGCTTTTGGTAGTGGCTGAATATTTTCGGATTTACATCTCAAAGCAGTGCATTTCAGCATTTTTGTCAGTAATATTTAATTTAAAAGATATCCGAAAGCCCAAAGATCAATTGTCTTGTGCATAAAAGTGCGAGAAAAATATTTTTATAAATAAAATGAAAATGTTAACATTTTTTCATGCATTATTTGAATTCTAGTTCACGGGCATAGGTGGCGCCGCCACTAGGCCACGGTCAACGCATTTTACACTTTCATTTCAAAGTACCACGGTGCTGAGGGGGATGACTCTCCTATAAAGACCTGCAGAATAAATGTGTCATGAGATTTGACTGCGGCCGAGTGGCGGAGGTGGCTGTACTTTTAGGCAGACAATTATTTAAATGCATGGGGCAAATGCTAATTTGATTTATTTTGATTGTTAAAACACGTATTTTACATATTTTTATCTCGGGAAAATATTTTTTAGTATTTCAAGTATCTAATAAATTAATAAGTACCGTTGAACAAATAGGAAAACATTATTTTTATGTTCAAAATTCGAATACACTTCCCATAGAGTACCAATAATAATGTTACAAAGTGAATTTAAAATTTTTAGCATTGACATATGTGACGTGCCACAAGAAAAGGTACCTAACGCGCCGAAAACCAAATTTTTTTATTACATGTATCGTTAGATAAGAGTCACCCTATTTAATGCAAAAATCCGAAAAATTATATGCGCGATACTTTTTTTTTAATTGAGCTTGGCAGCGAAGGCTAAAGAACATGCTTTCCGGTAGACTGTGGATTCTGTAGGAACACCTCCCACTACTCACCAACACATTCAAACGCTCTGCGCTCGTGTCTTTCATAGGCATTGCTCGGTTCTTCTGAGAAGGCACACAGACGCTTAGCATAAGACTACATTGGAAGTAGAGGGGGATATTTTCGTGGGTTGCGCTTTTCGGCCGTGATTCTCGTTCGTCGCCTTTCCCAGAGTTAGGTACCTTTTCTCGTGGCACGTCACATACATAAATATTGTAAAACTATGAAAATAGTACATTTTAATTTAATTTTATTTTTATGAACATTTATATTAATTATTGAAATTAACGTTTAAGGCTGTTGGAACGGTGTCCAAAAAATGGCGAAAGCGGAGTACTCAAATTTTACCATTAAGATTTGATAAATCGGGATTAAGGTTTTAAAAAGGCACTTTGAAAATGTTCTGGGCTCCGAAAGGGGCTTAGCAGTGGCAGGACATTGGGTAAGTATATGGTTTTTGAAAGAAATACGATAACTGCTAAAAAAATGAGAGTGGAAAGTGTAGCAATGATGTGAAGTGGAAAGGGATCCGATTGACTGCGGGATGACAGCGGAGCCCTCGATATCTCTATCGTACTGCGAAAATACACTCTCAGTCACAGCCGCATCTGCATGCTGTTGCCACCTGTCTTAGCGGAAATTTTAAATTTGAATAAAAAATACAATTTGTGATTTTCTATTTTTGTTTTTGTTTATTGACGAGTCCGAAAGATTGGCGAATGGAATAATATCACTGTTATTGGAATATATACTTAATTTCTTCTTGGAATAATAAACGTGGTCTCGGAAGAGCAAAAGTGTATAAGTGATAAAAGGATGCCGCTGTGAACTCGCTCTTGTTGAATATCTACTAAACCTATTTATTTTGATACTTTAGGAGTTGATAGTAATTTTACAATTTTCCTTAAAATAATTTATTGAATTATTTACAAATCTTGTCTTGACGTAAATTATAATAATGGCATAACTCATTATTATATCATATAAAATTATAGACTTCTTGTTGTACATATTTGTTGTGTTGTAACGTACAAGGAAAATATGGAAATGACGCATTACATAGAATCGTATAATTAAGGTAAGTATTGAATTGAAAACGCCCTCAGAAAGGCAGGACTAATGTTCTTATAAACAATTTCAATTTTTTTGTCAAAAGAAAAATACAAAAGTTTGCTATTGATAGAGAGAAAATTATGATTTGAATATTTGGAAGGAGAAATGTAAATTTCTCATTGAAAGTATCAAAATTTTCACTCTCACTTTTTAGCAGTCATTGTTTTTTTTCGAAAAACCAGAGACTTACCCAATGTCCTGCCACCGCAAAATCCCTTGCGGGGTGCAGAAAAATTTTCAAAGTGCCTTTTTGAAACCCTAATCCCGGTTTATCGAATGTTGGTGATAAAATTGGAGTGCTCTACAAATTTCACCAATTTTTGACACCGTTTCAACAGCCTTAATTGAAATAAACTATAAAAAATGTTCATGTCAAAGTAAAAAAAAAAGTATTTTATCCATCACCCGCGCGAAAAATTCGACTTCCGACGCTCGTTGAGAGACGACGAAGTTTTAGATTTCTCGATTGATGAGGTCAGCGTGAGGGAAATTCGATTTTATCCACTAGTGAGGAAATAAATGAGAAAAGTGTGGTTAGGCGTGGCGGAAGTTCTGTTGATACTAGCACCATTGGGTGTGGACGAAAGGTACCGCGCGGACCGAGTGCACGATCGTGTTCTATAGTACGTGGCAGACTTCACGAGCTTCACATAACCTGCATTTGCTCTGTTGTCAAGTGTCAGTTGATGAGTGAAAGATAAAGTTTTGAGTGTCAACGAATCGCTTATTTTCAGAAATTTTAAATAAAGATTCTTTCAAAAATGAAAAGGCAGAAGGAACAAAATCAAAGTGACGATGATATATATTAGGGTGGCCTAAAAATATACATTTGGAATTTTCAACCCGCTCAGTCGCCAAATCGTTCTCTCGTGGAAATAAATAAATACATATATTTTTTATTTTGAAACAAAATGATTTTTAGTACTTTGTATAGAATTTCGAAGTTTTCTCTTGAGGTACGAATTAAAATGGAAAAGCCTCAAGAAAGCCTGAAGCGAGCCCTGAAATTTAACCCAGACGACAGTTTTAGTGTTATTACTCTGCTATTCCACTCATTGAAGTCAAGTGCCCCCTGGTGTTCGGGTATTGTAAACAAATTATTTGGCTCCCCAGAAAGTGCGAAAAAAATTTGGAAAATGTACTGGGCTACAGGTTTGGGCCTGTAGCAGGGGGCTTTATGGTCAAGCCTACATCTGGATGTCCTAAGCCTTTAACAATTATCCATTAGTTCAATTTAGCTGCCATAAATTCTGCAGTTTACGAGTGACGCTGCTGTTGGGCTGAAATTGTTATTTTTCACTCATTTTTGTAATTGCTTCAAAACTATAAATTAAAAAATAATTAACATTTTTATATAAATCTGTTCTCAGTATCCTCCAAAGTGTTTCTTGAAAATTTCAAGTAAAACTATCATATCTAAGGTTCGCTAAGAGTCTAAAAATATTTTTATAACTTGGTTGATGTATTAAAATTTGACAAAATGCAGCTTTACTGAGAAGAGAACAAATTTATAAAAGGGTAAATAAATTCTCTTATAATTTCTTGAACAAAATCGAAGAAGTAAAAAAAAGCATGCGTTTTACACACAACGTACTAAAAATCATTTTGTTTCAAAATAAAAAATATGTATTTGTTTCCATGAGAGAACGATTTGGCGACTGCGCGGGTCGAAAATTCCAAAATGTATATTTTTGGACCACCCTAATATGTATATATAGTTAAAAGTTTGTCATAAGGATAACTCCAGGATTTCGCCAAGAGGGGGTGCTAATCTGAAAAATTCCACCCGCTCCCAGCGAAATCGCGGTAAAATTTCAGCTGTAACCACGTCTCACGACCATTTTTTTAAAATTAATTGGTTTTCTGAGAATAGCAAACGTTCAAGATGCTTTTAACAAGTCGATAGAATGTAAAAGTGTGAACCACCTTCACCATCTTGACCTGCAGGTAAATTTTCAAGGTCATTTAAAGGTTAAAAGTAAAAAAGTCTTTTGAAGAGAAGTCAAATGAAGGGCAACTGTTTAAAAAGCTCTTAGAACATTACTTTTAGCGTTACCCGGAAACAACGACGTGGACGTAGTAAGTTCTGTTTCCTTTGGGGTGCTTGTTTACCGAGAGTCCCCTTGACTCTCACGTTTGGGGTGCTTGTTTACCGTGAGTCCCCTTGCCTCTCACAATGACTGTTATTGTTTCAATTACCCACGGAGTCACTGTTCGAAATTTTCTCCGTTGGCTTCAAGACATAAGGGGCTGTCCATAAATTACGTAACGCTATATTAGACAGACAGGCTCCGTGGCTTTTGTTATGGTAGCGTTACGGAGAGACAGAGAGGATTTTGTAAAATGTAACGTAACGTTTTTCAAAATGAAAGTTAGCGATTTGAAATATTACTTTAGAGTGGTCTGTCTGCGTGACTCGGTTCACGTTCTAGCTTCTCCGTGGTTACCCGATACTAACGTAGCATCGATATCTTTGTTGGTGTTACGATTTCAAAGGCTCCCTCACCGAAGTCTTTTTCGAAAATTTCTCGAAAATTTTATTAATGACTCAACGTACAATTATTAAAACAAGGCTCGAAGAGCTCATGCTATACTCTGACTTGTTTTACTCTGGCTTGCTTTACTCTGCTCCAGTCTTGATCAGTGATGCCAATGTTGGCGCCTTTTGCTACTGCGCTTGCGTTCGGGCCGCGCACTGGTTGGCCGCAGTTGGCACGCAATACAAATTTGGAATTAAAAATAATTCTTGTAATGAAAATGAATCATCATTGAAAAAAAACTTTAATACTCACTTATTTTTGAGAATACAAAAAAATTATTCAGAGTATTTTTAATCTTAACAATAGAATAATATGATATTATATTATTTGGCTTATAATGGTTAAACTAAATAAATATGAAAAACCAAATCATAGCAATAGGTTATTATATTCTGTCCAGTTTTTTCATTTTTCGAGAGGTCGTTACGTTACTTTAAACAGACAGGATAGAGTTCGATTGTTACGGTAGCGTTACTGACAGACAGGCAGGTCATGAAATTTTGAAATTTTAGCGTTACGTAATTTATGGACAGCCCCTAAACGTAAACGTCTTTCACAATTGCCCACAGTTCTAAGCAAAGTTTCTCTAGGAATGGCCGCACAAGCTGTTCGAATTCGTTCTATCAGATCTTCTCTCGTCGTAACCCGTTGAGCAAAAACAACATTTTTAAGATATTCCCACAAAAAAAATCAGGTGATGTAAGGTCTGGTGAGCAAGGGGGCCATTCAACTGGACCTCTCCGTTTGATCCACCTACCATTGTAATTGTTATTTAAAAACTCACGAACGATGCGTGCAAACGAATGCTCAATACTCACCCAAAATGTGAGATGCAAGGGGACTCACGGTAAACAAGCACCCCAAAGAAACAGAACTTACTACGTCCACGTCGTTGTTTCCGGGTAACGCTAAAAGTAATGTTCTAAGAGCTTTTGAAACAGTTGCCCTTCATTTGACTTCTCTTCAAAAGACTTTTTTATTTTTAACCTTTAAATGACCTTGGCAATTTACCTGCAGGTCAAGATGGTGAAGGTGGTTCACACTTTTACATTCTATCGACTTGTTAAAAGCATCTTGAACGTTTGCTATTCTCAGAAAACCAATTAATTTAAAAAAAGAGCATATGACCGTTTTTAGACACTTTACCTTGATATTTGACCTTTCTAAGGCCACAAAAGCAAATTTCTCATACGACATTTTTGACGTAAAATTTTCCGCTCTTTTCAAATCCGGAGTCAAAAATAGGGGTTTCCTTTTAATAAAATCATCTTGACCATCAAATGACCTTGAAAATTGACCTCAAGGTCAAAATTAATAGTACCTTTAAATGACCCCCTATGTACTGTACAGTTTTTGTCTGAATCATTTTTTTATAGATGGTGTATTTTAAGAGATATTTGCATCCATAAATTAAAATGGGACACCGATTAGAATTTTTAGCGCCTCCCGAATTACGTGACGAGGCTGCCAAAGCTATGAAGAATTTGTGACTTCGGCACAAATGTGTGGCTCAAATAATATATTCGATGAATATTGTAATTAAAAATTGTTAAAAAAAATTGTCCAGTTTTGTTAGTGTAAAAAAGTTAAACCCTTTTCCAAAAAATCTTTTCTTCAAGTCATTTTCTTGTTTAAGAATAACAAATTCACAAAATCTTGTTTTATCTTGAAAGTTTTTTTTTTGCAGTGGGGTATCGTGTGCGCGCGAGACGGTGATTCAACTCGTGTTATTTCTGCGCTTACTGCGTAATCTGTAAATTGAGACGATTAAAATAATGTCAAATATCGCCGAATTTGTAACTTTTTGAATACAAAACAATGCCGTTTTAGAACGCGTACATTTTAATCCAGTTTATCAACAACATCAAAATTGGTCTCACTTTAATCCTGGTTAATTGTAGCGAATGTTTAAATAAATTTGTATTCTTTCGCGTGTGGTAGAATTAAAATCAATACGTTAGCAATTCAATGAAGAAAAATTCCGTTTAATCAAAATAGAACTAAAATAAATTATAGTTATTTCAAATATTTTCGAATTTGTAACGTTTTGAATCTATTTTTTTCCAGTTTCTTCAAGTCCACTTTTTGGCCACGTTCGAAATTATTTCAATTATTTCAATTAACACCTTCTTACCAGTCAGGTTATGCGAGATGCTTCGAAAAAGTGCAAGTGTATACCGTACCAAATTATAAGAAAATAATTCAGATCTGACTAAAGAAGAACAACTTGTAGCAAAAGAAGCAGGCAAAGCTTGCTACAACCAGCTACGACTTAAATTCGCTTAAATTCACAAATTGCACCATGTAAACTAATGTTTTCAAATTTAAATGTTATTTGAGTACCGTATTCTGAATTGTAGTATTTGATCGTTTATAATTGAAACCGTTTACCTAAATTGGGCCTAAGTAGTGTTTTGGTCAAAGTTAAACTAAATACGCAAAAAAGATCCATTACATGTACTCTACTGAATTCTATAATTAAAAGTATATCAATAATGTCCGCTGATATCAGAGGTTAAAATCTAAAATACAATAAAAACTGCGTAATGTTAAGAAAATAAATGAAAATAATTTCATCCTCGTGAAAGGACGGTATTCAATGAAATAAAAAAATAAAGTAAATTAGAAAACTCTCCAGTAAACGAAAATACAAGCTAAATCATAAACGGTTATCTCATTGTCAAAAACAGATCTAGTATCATAAAAAACCAAAAAGTACCCTGCACAAAACACGCGGGAAAGTGGCCTTCGGTAGATTTTACTGACACTGGTTTATTTTGTAGTTTATGAAACTCGAAACTTTATTTTAGGTTAACCTGTTTGGGAGCGAGCCCTGTGAATTTGATACTTGTTGTTTGGGTATTTACCCCTCTAATGAAATTTCTATAGGTGAGTCTCTCAGCTTAGCGCCATGACCTCTTCCAGAAATTCTACGAACCCGGGGAAAAATGGATCCCAAGGTGTTTTCCAATCAGACTCTTTGGGTAGAGGTTCACGGAGGGACCCCCTTCCTGGAGGCCGGACTGATACGGGGATGGTTGGTGTGCCTAGGGCTAACACACTCATCAACTATGGTGCCAGTTGGTCAAATACAATCCCCCCCCTGACTACGCGCTCCCCTTCTAAAAAAGCTAATAACAAAAAGAGAAATAAGAGTTAGTCCTCTTCTTCCATCTCTTCAACGATGAAAACACCTCTCTCTTGTCTTACGGCAGATCAAATTGACCAGTCTACCCCTAACAGGAGTATGGGTAGGTGTGATGCCCTCGCCCTAGCTGACTCAATTGACGCGGTTATAAGTGGGATTAGGAGGATCTTTAGGAACGGTCAAAATCAAGTCAAGATATTCTGTGATGATTGGAGGGATCCGTCTATCAAAGAAACTGTTCTTGCGGTTAGGCGCAGAACTAACCATGACGGTTCTCCCTCTGACATGTTTGAGTTCTCTCAATCAGTGGGGAGAGTGCCACGCAGCATCTTTCTCTCAGGTTTCTCTTTTGCTCTCACACCCGTTATTCCCCCTATACGTAGATGTTTTAGGTGCCAGCGTTTTAGACATGTTGCTAACCAATTTAGGGTTACTAGACCGGTTTGTGAATTCTGTGGGGTGTTCCACCAAACAAATGAGTACCCCAATAAGCTCATCGACGCCCGGTGTGCCAAATTTAGGGGCTCTCCACTAACTTCCTCAAGGGCATGTCCATTCTACCACTATGAGTTTGAAATTATGAGTTACAGGTACTGGAATGACTGTGGTTTCGATCAGACCGAGTAGGCCCTCCTAGCGCGGGGAGTTATTAGACCTCAGCTCAGGTTGAGCTCTGTCCCTCAACAAGATCCTAGGACTGATGTGCCGGATATTAGTCCGGTCATTCCTTGCTCTTCGGCTGCTCGTCTTGACGGGTTTAGACCTGCTGTCTCTTCTGCTCCGGGAGCCCCCTCTTCCGTTCCCACAATAGTAAAAATAGTTGATCGCTCGGAATTTCATAATTATTCCGGTGTGGAGGAGATTGTCGATAATCTGATTAATGCGTCTCAAGCCAGCATGAATTCTATTAAATCGCTCCTGGATACTCCTCTATATGGTGGTCAAGGCTATGCGTCTTCTTGTAAGAATGAAGCAACCAGTGGAAAGTCTACGTCTTGCGATCCCCCTGACCCTGGTCTTAATGTATCTCTCAGACTGAGATCTAAGACCCACTCGATTTAGCATCGTTCTTTTCTGGCTCGCTCCTAAGTTTTCAACTGGGTTGTTGAGTTTCGTGTGCTTCTGCACGCTGTATTATAGCTGTAAATATTAGGTAGCTAATTAGTTTTTAGGTTTGTTTCACTTATTCTTAGTATCTTATAATTAAGTTTTGAGTTCATTATGATCCTAGCCTCCCCTGGGCAAAATCCTTGGTAGATTTACTGAATAAAAAATCATGGAGACTAATACAAAGTCTATAAAGTTTGCTAATTGGAATGCTCACAGTGTGTATAGGAAAGAAGCGGAGATCTCCGCAGTGCTGTTTGAATTTGACCTTGATATTCTGTGTGTCACTGAAACTTGGCTTTCCTCTGATACTATCTGGGAATTTCCTGGTTATATCACACATAGATGCGACCGCTCTCGGGGTGGGGGTGGTGGCTCTGCTATTTTAATTAGGAAAAACCTCCTTTTTAATAAGGTCTGCGATGCGGCGTTGGCTAGAAGACGTGATGCCTTGAAGAGGTATCTGGCAAACCAGTCCAGACAAGGTGTACTTGAGGTGAAGCAGGTTGTCAATGAAGTCAAAAAATTCCTTTGTAATCAGAAGTACTGCTCCTTTCGTCAGTTCTGTGTTTCTCTCAATCCTTCGAGTGGTCTCAACCGACTCTGGCGAACAGTGCGGTCATTGGACTGTCGCTGTAGTTCCAAGAACAATGGGGTATATGAACCGTCCGTTCTCGAAGGTAGAGTTCAGGACAGCTTTGAACTCCTGTAAGGCTCGTAGTCCCCTCTGATCCGGTTCTTGACTTCATTATCTCTATTTTCAACATGATGTATGCCCTATCCATCTTTTCGGAGGCTTGGGTTGACTCTTACATCGTCTTCATCCCCAAGCCTGCTGGTAAGGGGTTTCGCCCAATCCCCCTGATGTCCAACATATGCAAATTGTTTGAAAGAATGGTTCAGCGTAGTCCATTATGGGTTCAGGAGGGGTAGGTCTGTCAAGGATTGTGTCTCGACGGTTACGACTGAGATCATGAGGGGTTTGGGAGAGGGCGAACCTACCAAGGCCCTTGCGGTCGATATCAAGGACGCATTTAATTCGATTCTCCCTGGGGTCTTGATCCAGAATTTAAAGGATCTTGGAGTTGCGGCAAGAATGACTAACTTCATTTCATTTTTGATCACTATGAGGTGATTATTCTTCTCTGAGCAAGGCGCTCCCGGGGAGTGTGGTGTTGGTGTCCCACAAGGAGGAGTCCTGTCACACATCCTGTTCAATCTGGACCTGCGTAAGCTTGGTGACCATTTGCCGGATGGGGTGAGGACCAGTCAGTACGCTGATGACCTGCTTTTAATCGTTAGATGCAGGGACATTATGATCGCTCTGGCTCTTCCTAAGGAAGCTATTGAAGCTTTAATCCCGTGGCTTGGTGAGTTGGGCCTCTTTATCTCGTTCCCAAAATCTCAGTTATGTATTTTCACTAGATCTAGGGTGGTCTTGGAGAAGATCTTCCCGGAGGTTGGTGGCCATTTGATTGTTTGTCAGTTGACCCTGATGTACTTGGGGATTTTGTTGGACATGCGCTTGACCTGGGTTCCACACATTAAATATGTCGCCGGGAACGCCTTAAGAGCCTTGAAAGCGTTCTGCGTGTTGTCGTTAGAGTCTCTTGGGGTGCTGATCCTGCGATTTTGAGTACTGACTATAGGAATTTGGTTAGGGCCTGTGTTGATTGGGGTGCTCCCCACTTTGCCTGTGCGAGCGTTCCAGCTTTGAGTATTCTCGACCGTGTTCAGTACCAGGCGCTTAGAATTTTTTGGGCTGTATGAGTTCTACTCCTATCTCTGTCCTCTTGGCTGAGGCGAATGAGCCCCCTCTTGTTCTGAGAAATCCATACCTTTCTGATCGTTTCCTGCTGAGAAATTTCAGTTGGAGGAATAATCCATTGATTCCGAAACTTCAGTTAGTCGCTGAAACATGCAGTAAGAATAAGGGGAGACTCAGAAGGGGTAGGAAATGCAGGAAATTAAGACTCAGTTGCTGATAAGTCTGCCCTGGCTTCTTCCTTCAATTCGATTCAAGGGGTGTTGATTTAAACTTTTTTTTCAATCTTGAGTTCAGTTAACTGTTTCAATTACTACATCATTCAGTTTGTAACGCTTAATTCTAAAGTGGTTTACTTTACAATTTTTCCATTTTATTCTTCATTTTTAAACGTAAATTTTTAATTGAAATAATTTAAAAATTCAGCTTTGAAGACTTTAAGAATAAAAAATTAAAAACGTTTGAAATTTAAAATTGTTTATAAAAACGTTTAGAGTTGATCAACTCATATAGCCATACCACGCTGAAAAACCCAGTTCTCGTCAGATCACTGAAGTTAAGCAGCGTTGGACGCGGTTAGTACTTGGATGGGTGACCATTCAAGAATACTGACATGAGTGCTGTTGGCACATCGTGGGTGTGGTGAGCCCACACTTGTAGTTATTTATAACTACAAGAAAAACCTAGAAACACTACCCGAATCGGGTAGTGTCACGGCTACCCTGAAAGGGAAATAGTTTAATGGTATATATAACTGTAAATATCTATAAATTAATTAATGATTTTTAAAACTGAACTGTAGTTCGAGTGTTAAAAATTGTAAAATAATTATTTTACAATACGATTCTAAACCTGTTCAAAATTAAACAATTTACAAATTTTAACGTGGAAAATTCAACTTTTTTGATACGAAAGCTTTAACAATTAAGCAAATTGAAATGTCTGATTGAAACTGTATACATTATTTTCAATGTGAAAATAACTTAAAATTAATATATTCATAATAACACGCTTTTATTCAATTTAAAATCCTATTCAAATATTGTTTCAGCCTAAAATAATAAATTTTCAACCCATTCAGTTAGACATTTTTTAATTACAAACATTTCAAAATTAGCAATTATAAATCAAATATTCAAAACTAAACTATTCGAAAATGAATTGTTTGAAACAGGAAGACTTGAATGGTAAAAATTTAAACATTCCATGTTACAATTTTTATTTTAACGTTAAATAATAATTGAAAATTATCAATTTGCAACGACCAAAATTAAAATAAATAAAGAAATTTTGGTATTTAATTTTTTTCCCAATTGCAAGAGTAACTTTTTTGGTTTTAAATTTGTATTCAGTGGAAGAATGGGAAGTATTGTATTTTTAAAATTTGTATCAAGCTTGAAATGAGGAAATTTTAGTTTTTAATTTTTGTTAAATTGGCAGTACAGTTTATATTTTTAAGGTTTTTATTGAGTTAGATCGGATGCAATTCTTTTTTAATTGAAAGAGGCCGTTTTTTTCTTTTCCAGATTTTTATTGTTTTTAAGGAAAGATTTTTTTATTTTTTTCTGAATGGTAAGAGGATAATTTAACAAATATATTTTTATTGAGTAGGAGGGGAGGAAATTTTGATTTTCAATTTTTTCTGAATTGAAAGAGGGACATTTTGTTATTGAGTTCGAAGAGGGACATGTTTCATTTTTTAACATTTTTATCAATGCGAATTAAAATAGAGGATTAGTTTTAATTTAGAGCATTTAAAACGATAGAGTGGATTTATATTTTTTAACCAGAAATCTTTGAACTGTTCAATTTATAAAAGTGTAAAAAATTAAGTTTTGCAGTTTAATTGCACTTAATTGAAAATTTTCAATTGAAAAGTGTAAAAAGCTTCTATTTTATATGTGTAAATTATTGAGAGTTTAAATTAATAATTTCCGTATTAAAATTTGTTTAAGCTTCAATCCATACTGCACTAGTTACAAATATTTTTGTACTACAAACAAGTATGATCGAAACTTTTGGCGGTAAATCGCAGGTCACGAGCCGGGTGCAGTCGTTCTGCTGGCCTGGTCGTCGCGTACTCGGCTATAGACGGAACAGCACAGAAACCTTCGGGTGTTTTTAGCTCTGTTTTTGTATAGTCTTTTAGAATTCTCGCAAATCCCGGTTGCAGATATTACTAGCGGCTATCATTTCAATACGCATTCTTATTTAAGAATACTAGAATTTCGTACATTTCTTATAACTTATGTTACTTAAAATATTTACTATTGACGATATTTTTTAGAAAACTTGTTATTGACCATTATCACTTTTTTACACTCACAATTTTTAAACAGTAAATAAGACTTTTTCTAAACGTAAATAATCATTTTTGCTCGCTCAAGTTTATAATAATACATACAGAAATACCATCATCTCTTATTATAGTAGGATTCTTTATAACAGTACCACGATTATCCCTAAATTCTTACATTTTATTTCAATTATAGATGCAGAATGAACCAAATATTGATATCAAAAGTCTCTCCGTGTATGTTTAAAAATGTGTATTAATGTTTTTTTAGAACTTTTTAAGTGAGAAATTGAAGTATAATTAAATGCCCCATCGGGAACATGTCCCCAAATACAGGTTCGCAAACTAAAATTATTACAAACTACATTTTACAAAGAATTCCAAATAATTAAAAAGAATTCAATAATTTTTCGCGAACCGGGAAATGACCGGGAATTTTTTTCCTCGATTGAAACGGCCACCTGAATTTCTTAGCTTTCTTAAAATTATTATATTCATTGGTATTTTCGTGTAAAAATAGTTCTACTTTTTTGTACTTGTAAAAAATTTCCCACCAAGGATTGAAAAAACTTTTGATTTGATATTTGTTTCTTGAAATTAATTTTTTTTTTGAAATATGCAATAACAGAGAAAAACTATCCAATTAGGGATTTAAAGGGTTTAAATATGGTGATTAATTTTTTTCATAGAGTCCTCTAATAAGTAAAGTTAAATACAAATTAATACAACAAAAAATATGTATTTCATAGAGATCGACAACTTTTATTGAAAGAATTTCCCAATACCAACCACAATCTTAAACAAAATCAATTAACACATGTTATTCATTACAAGGTAATGAATAGGTTCACAGGGTCTTTTATTTTCTCAAATTTGTAATTTACCCCAGATAACAATGCATGCGGACGCACATGGGCGCATGGCGTGCAAGCACGATGTGTCGGCAACAATGCAAGGACAGTGACAGCACGTTGTGGGGGTAATAAGTAATCCCGCATAGTGCCCGCACACGGTCTGCATGATATGCAGCACAGCGTGCGTCTATCATGCTCGTCAGGTACTTAGGGCAAAATGTCGGCATATAGCGTGCGGTGAAGAGTGTGGCACAAAAAGTGCATTATTACTAAAAACATAATATAGCAGTTGTGTAAAAGTAAAACTCTGATCAAATTCGCTTCATGCTCTAAATTTTTGTTATTTTCCAAGTTTATTTTACAGACAAAAAGTCGAAGTAAAAGTGAATAATTATTTTTGTTCAAATTAAATAAACATTTTTTCTTGGGTTTTGTTTCGGAAAATGGTTCACTATTTTTTACTATATTTACTATATTCAGATTTAAAATGACCGAAAACAAGTTTTTCAATTGCACATTTTTAATCGTTCTACTTCTGAGATTCAAGTTCTTAAATCTCAGTAGTAGAACGATTAAAAATATGCAACTTGAAAAATAATTGAATGTAATTAACTGGATGATTCAAAAGTATAGTGTTCTTTAAAATCCCTTTGTTTTTTAACAAAAGTGATGAATAAACGTTCTGTGTTGAATAATTTAAATTGTTCGAAATAAAAAAATATTTTCAGATAAATATATATTCCTCGCTAATACATTATTTAAGAGCTAACAGGAATAATTTTGTGTATGTCGCTTTTGGAATAAACACCTGTTGCATCATCAGTTGTGAAAGAACAACTTTCAACACAGGAGTCTCTTAAAAACGTCATACAATGTTTCCTGTTACTTATGTTATTTTTAACATCTTGTTTTCAATAATTATAACTCAAACACGTGCATGCTAGCACGACGCTGGCACGCACGTGCCGACACGCGTGCGACGCATATGAGGACACATATGTCTGTACTCTTGCCCTCACATCGTGCCGATCGGTCGACACGCGTGCAAACACCATGCGGGCAAGGTGTGAGCAAATTGTTATCTGGGACGCTACGCCCTACAGCTGATATAACCCCTCGTATTAGTCCTTATGTAAAACTCACTTTCAAACATGTTAAATAGGGTGATTTTTCACGAAAATAGGGTAATAATGGAGGAATAAATTCTTTCAAATACAATTAATGTAAATACCATATTTAATGTAATGTGAAACACTTTAAATTCCTAAGATTTCAAGTCGAAATATATATTGAATATTCAACAAACAAGATTAATTTTCTTACGGAAAAGAACGAATTTTCAACAAAATACATGAATTTTCTACCAAATAGTTGAATTTTCAACTTATAAAGGATAAATTTCTAACCAAAAATGGATGAGTGCAATTATTTTCCGATAATAAATTTAATTTTGTACCAAAAACAACTGAAATATTAACAAAAAAAGTTAAATTTTAAACCAAAGAGGTCAATCTTGAAAAAATATGAATTTTAACAAATAGGAATTTTCAACAAAATACATTAACTTTCAACACGAAAATATGATTTTTTAACCAAAAAATTAATTTTCTACCAAAAACTTCAATTTTCATAAAAAGTTGTTTAATTTTAACCAAATAGTTAAATTTAAGCCAAAAAAATGAATTAAAAAAAAGGTTAATTTTCAACCGAATACCTTAATTTTCTACCAAATTTTTGAATCCTCAACCAAACTAGACTATTTTATTCCCAAACAGTTGAATTTTTAATAAAAAAGCATGAATTTTTAATCAAGAAGACTAATTTTCGACCAAAAAGAAGAATTTTCTACCAAATGGGTGAATTTTCAACTCATAAAGGATAAATTTCTAATCAAAAATGGATAAGTGCAATTTTCAAATAAAAAAATTAATGTTGAACCAAAAAAACTGAATTGTCAACAAAAAAGTTAAATTTTGAACCAAAGAGGCGAATCTTGAAAAAATATGAATTTTTAACAAACTTTTTCTTAGTATAAAAATACACAACAAAAACCGTCAAGACCCAGGAAGCGAAATTTGAAAAAAAAATTCAATGACAGAGAACAAGCAAGTAACTATTGATACTGTACTTAAAAGAATTGTATTTTCAAATTTATTTATACTGAATAAAATGACGATATTACAGAGAAAAGTAACAACGTTTTATTTAAAAGAATTCAAATCATTTAAAAATTAAAATTAATAAAAAAAAGCAAAAGATGGAAGGGTCTCTAATTTGTTTTTTAAATTAATAATTCTTATTCTAAATCTTATGATATGAGAACCATGAGCAACATTGTAGATATGAAGAGTAACAGTAAAAAGATAAACGTTTTTAAAACTTTCCAATAATTTTGCTTCCTCATAGAGGAAGCTTTGTAATGGTAACATTTTCCAAAATTTTTAAATTCATTTAATTGAACCTTCCCCAATTTAAAAATGTCTAATACAATGTTCTAAGCAATTGTCCGGATGTGTGTGTGTGTGTGGATGTGTGTATGGATGTGTGGATGTGTGGATGTCACGCTTTTTTGTGAACACGATAACTTGAAAACGGCCGCAGATAAATTGATGAAATTTGGAGGGCTTATTTTCCCGACTAATATCTTGAAACTGACCGAAGGACTTCTGAAAATATTTGTTGCATTTTTTCTGAGCACTTAATAATATTTGAAAAATCGGTTTTTTATAGTAAAACTTTTTTCATTGACATAATTCAAAGTTGATGCAAGAATATAAAAGATTCCTTGATTCGAGACGAATCGATTGACCTATAATATTAATATATTTTATTAAAGCGTAGAGAGGTTATGGTAATTTATATATTTTGAAAATCGGTTTTTTATAGTAAAACTTTTTTAATTAACATAATTCAAAGTTGATGCAAGAACAGAAAATATGTGTTGATTCGAGACGAATCGATTGACCTATAATATTAATACATTTTATTAAAGATTAAGGAAGCTATGGTAATGAATAATATTTGAAAATACGGTTTTTCATAGTAAAACTTTTTTCTTCAATATAATTCAAAGTTGATGCAAGAATATAAAAGATTCCTTGCTTCGAGTTGAATCGATTGACCTATAATATTAATATATTTTATTGAAGTGTAGGGAAGTTATGGTAATTTATATATTTTGAAAATCGGTTTTTTATAGTAAAACTTTCTTCATTAACATAATTCAAAGTTGATGCAAGAACAGAAAATATGTGTTGATTCGAGACGAATCGATTGACCTATAACATTAATACATTTTATTAAAGAGTAAGGAAGCTATGGTAATGCATAATATTTGAAAATACGGTTTTTTATAGTAAAACTTTTTTCTTCAACATAATTCAAAGTTGATGCAACAATATAAAAGATTCCTTGGTTCGAGATGAATCGATTGACGTACAATATTAATACATTTTATTAAAGTGTAGGGAAGTTATGGTATTATATATATTTTTAAAATCGATTTTTATACTAAAAATTTTCTCATTCTCATAATTTAAAGTTGATGCGAGAATAGAAAAGTTGTGTTGATTCAAGACGAATCGATTGACCCATAACATTGATATATTTTATTGTAGAGTAAGGCAGCTACGTTAATGCATAATATTTGGAAACACGATTTTTGATGGTAAAACTTTTTTCACTAACATAATTAAAAATTGATGCAAGAACGGGAAAGATTCCTTGATTTGAAGCAAATCGATTGATCTATAATATTAATACACTTTTTTGAAGATTAACGAAGTTATGCTCATTAATAATATTTGAATCATCTTTTTCTAACAGAAAAACTTTTTTCATCGACATAATTCAAAGTTTTCGCATGAATAGAAAAGATTTTTTGATAATAAATTTCCAAATAGAATAATTCCGACAATTTCTGTAAAAAAATCATAAAACTGGGAAAGGGATAGGGTGCGACAGAACTTTTCCCTTCCCTTTTCCAACTCGAAAAATTATCATTTCGAATACAAAATTTGATTTGTCTTTGTGTTTAAAAAATTGTTTGTATTATTTTGTAATTTTGTATTTTTGGTAAATTTCTATTTTTAAATTGATCAAAATGAAGACTTTGGTTTGTCTATTGTTGAAAAAAATAACTAATGCTTCCTCTATGAGGAAGCAAATACATTTGCCGACGGGAAGCGAAGTGCTCGTGAAATGAGCACCATATAATTATCAATAAAAGCAAAGTGGAAACACTCGAGATCGAATTCACTGCTAGTTTTAATTTTCATCGTTCACAGCTTAAATTGAAAAATGGAAAACAAAATATTTATAAATTTTAATCGTTTTTAAATGACCCACCTGCGGGCCTAGGGTCGTGGACCATTCGACCATTCGATTAAAATTCAAAAATATATTTTTTTAATTTTGAAATTATTGGTTTCAGAATTTAAAATTCGGGACCTATGGATTTTAGCGACTAAAACTATATATAAATTGTGCTGAAAGTCATAAATTACGTGCTTAAAAACATTTCTCCATAAGTCCGGAAATTCTTAGCGAGTTTTCTGGGACTGACGAGCTACCTGTGATGAAGTAGTGAATGGATGTATGGTCAGAACTTCTCTGGCGATTTTGACTTCCTGAATTTTTCAGGTAAAATTTTTAAACTACTCAAAAATATTTCGACGTAAGTAACTACTTTTTCCAGAAGAATTTTGATTGCGCTTATTTGAAAAAATATATTAGAGTACATATATTAATATTATTCCTATTATGTGAAAATTCGTATTACTCAATTATTGTTACTGGTACTCAGTTCACTAATACTCAACTCTAAATAAGTTAACCAAATTAATAAATTAAAATTATGAAATTAATTGAAAAATTAAATCAATTTTACTACGTAACTTTTATCACATAATTTAAATTTATATTTAAAAATATATTCTAATGGGGGGTAAGATACATAAAACTTTATCAAACATTATATAAAAAAATAAAATAAAATAAAAAATAATTCTATTATGCAATTTTATTGTTTAATTATAATTTATTTAATTCATAATTAATTACACAAACATAAAAATTTACGAATAATTGTTTACTTAAATTAATAACCGTGAGGTAGGCGGTAGTGTTTTTATAAAATTTAACTGTACATCTAAAAAATTGACGAATAATTGTTTACTTAAATTAATAACCGTGAGGCAGGCGGTAGTGTTTCTATCAAATTTAACTCTACATCTAAAAACTCTAAATCGCTAATTCTCCACGCGAGAACTCTACACAATCATATTTATTAAACAAATTAATTATTTTCAATTTTAACTCAATATGATTATAAATCATACGCCGTAAAAATGTATACAAAATAATACTTCAAATTTTTCGAATTTAAATAAACTCTACAAAATAACAAAAAATTGTCCACAAAATATTTTAACAAATAATTCTTAAAAAATTTCAATTATTTTGTGTACAATATTACGGCGTGTGATTCAACCATGTTGAGTTTATGTTTAAAACATTTAATTTGTTTAATAAATATGATTGCGTGCAGAGTTTTCGCGTGTAGAATTTTCATATGTAGAGTTTCATTTAGTAGAATTTCTACGACCCCTTTTTCAAAAGAACAATTTTCCGCATTATCACAAAAATTGGCTTTAGTTAGATAATAGCGTATTTCAACAAATTTAAGTAATATAATCACAAAGTTGTTAATTATTAGTTACTATTAAAAAGTTATCATTAATATTATTCATGGACAGTTAATTTTAATTGCAATATAACTAATATTTTCCATACCAAATGTAGTAGCCGAAAATATGTATTACGGTACAATTAAATTGTAATTCAATTCAAGAGAATATTTTATGTATTTACACATTTCCTTAATGTGAAATTTTTTCAAATAATTGAAAGTAATAATTTAAAAAATCTTTGATATAAAATTTTTATTTTATACTTTCAAGTATGTGCCGACTAAGTATTGGATATTCGATGGACTTGTTTGACGGGAGAAGAGTGCGAGGGCAAATGAGTTGCTGGGCGCAATCTGCGGGTTGAGAGGCATGGGGGGATCGGGAAATTTTCGCCAGGAGCGCCGAGTAGAATTAGTTCCTGCAACTATACACCGTGCCGCATCTATAGGCTTATAATATCTTTGGATGAAACGGTGAACCAGAAAATGTCGAAACCTGTAGGTTCGCTCAAATCTCCACTAAGCTTTTATCTCTAAATATCAAGCTTTTAAAAAGGCACTTTGTAAACTGTTTTGCACGCCTGAAGGATTTTTGTTGTGGCAAAAGTTGGGCCCAGTTTATGGCTTTTCGAAAAAAAAGTAATATCTGCTAAAGAATGTGAGCGTAAAAATGTGTAAATGAGGGGAACTAGAAGCGTAGGAGGCCGAATAATGCTGCGTCACATGGAAGTCCAAAGAGAAACCAATGCTTACTATTATAATATTTTTTGCGGGACAGGAGAGGTACTGCACCTACACCAGCGGCATTTTCTGAAAAATTACTCATTTTCTGTTAAACTTAAATTATTTCGTTGAAAATTCGTATTTTTCAGTATAAAATAATTCTTATTCTTTAAAAGTTAATATTTTGTATTGAAACCCACCACCGCCAACAGCAACGCAGTAGTATCAGACGGTCACCCATCCAAGTACTAACCGCGCCCAACACTGTTTAACTTCAGTGATCTAACGGGAACTGGTGTTTCCAGCGTGGTGTGGCCGTTTGTGTGGTTGGCCGAGTAATTTGATCAAACACGTTATCCTATTATAAAAAGAATATACATTTCGGCCAAATTCATGAGTAACCATAACGCGCACTTCATGCGTAGTCCTTAAACCCTTACGGTCAATTCAGTTGGCCACTGACATCTAATGTAAGTCACAGAGGGATCAGCCAATTAGATGTCTAGAGCAACATCAGCTGTCGAGACTCGCGAGTAATATAAGATAAGTCGATAATGTAAAAAAGATTCGATTAGAGTCAAAAGTCACTACCTGTTTCATTATTATAATGAATTAATACAATAGTTAAAAAGTTATTTATTAAACTTCGATAAATAAGGCTTTATTCAATAACCGTAAAGTAACAATCTTAGTAAAATATCAGATTCAGCTCTCGACAGGTACCGCCGCGCACTCTGTCCATCCTAGAACTTGAATCTCCGCATTCAAGCTTAACTCATACGCATTTCGCAACATAGCCCATACGCTTAACCTAACTTTTAACAGATTAAAAATATTTAGTTGACCTTAAGAAATTGTTGATTTATACGTTCAATCATCAAATTTAGTTAGCATGACTAAATACACCAATGCAGAACAGAACTAAACTTTGAACAAATTATTTTTTATTAGCAAACGAGAGAATAAAGCAAAGAGTTAAAGCCATCACGTCCCTACCTTTTACGTAAAACTCAATTTGTGTAACGTGAAGGTGGCTTCCTAACTCGCGCACTTCTTCTCACAGGTTCCACTATCGGCACAATTTTCGCCTCTTGATCCAGCTCAGTGACAAGAGACACCTCGTCGTCTTCTTCTTCCAGATCAGTGTCTGTCCCATCGGTCTCGTTCTCGTCGTCGGATTCATGTCCCACAGCTTTCCAAGGTTTCAATTGTGAAACATGTGCTGTACTTGCGTACGTACGTTTCGAATCATTATGCTTTAATTGGACAACTTTGTACATGTCGTTCCCTATAGACTGAATCACGACTAGAGGTCCTCGAAATCTTCTTTGCAGCTTCTTAGGAGCACCGGTAACATCTGGCGCTTTCTCCATGAACACGACGTCACCATCTTCGAATTCCTCGCCTTTGAATTGTTTTTGGTCAACTCGAGCTTTCATCTTCTCTTGCGCTGCTTCGATTCGTCTTCGTGACTCTTCTTGCATTTCTTTGGCTGATTTAGTTGGTTCTTTCTGTGCTTCTGCTCCCAAGTTGCACAATCGTCCTTAATCAAATCGGGGTTGATAACCGTGCAGCATATCAAAAGGACTTCTGCCGGTTGTCTTATTTCTCGCCAGGTTCAAGTGTCGTTCAACTTCTGATATCTTCTCGTCCCGGCGGTTTCCCTCGGATCATCGGTATGAGTACACGATTGACTCGTTCAACCATCCCGTTGGCTTGCGGATGTCTAGGTGAAGTCAACATGTGTCGTATTCCCAATTCATCACAAAATTTTTCGTAGGTCTTGGCTGTGAAAGCGGTGCCTCGATCAGTTACCAGTCGCTTAGGGATTCCCCACGTTTTTAAAATGTCCTTAAAACTTTTCACAACCCCCTCGCGCAGCCGTAGATTTGCATGGTTGCAAAAACGTGTACCGCGTCAAATTGTCTATGATTACCAACAAGTGTGATCTGCCTCTTCTGCTTTCTTCAAAGGGTCCCAAATGGTCTGCGTGCACAACTTCGAAGAGTCTCGTTCCTGGTGGTATCGGGTGAAGCTCACCTTGCTTTCTTCCAGCTGGACGCTTGGTCAACGTGCATTCGGGGCACATAGCGATATGTCTCCTCACATACCTCTTCATCCTTGGAAACCAGAAATACCGCAAAATTTCTGCCACTGTTCGATCAACGGCAAAATGACCACGTAGGTCATGATATCGTACCACAATGGACTTCCTCATCGATTTCGGCACTACCATCATCCGTTGTTCTTGATCGGCGGTTCCGCGAACTCGATAGATCAGTTGTTCGATCAACTGGAAACCGTCAGCCTTGTTTCTTTCAGCAACGCTACGTTCTTCGGGAAATTTACGGAGAATCTCACCTAGTTCCTTTAACTCGGGGTCAGCTCCTTGCATGGCTAATCCATATTCTTCCTCCGTCAGTGCAATGAATATCATCCTGCGATCCAAAGCCTCCTCCCATGTGTCCTTGGCTTCCTCTACTGGTGCTCGGCTAAGCGCGTCTGCATGAGCCATCCTTACGCCAGGTCAATGTCACACAACCAGATTATATTCTTGCACAAGTTCCGCCCATCTCGCAATCTGATGATTCTTGGTTCGATTGTTATTCATGTATACCAATGCTTGGCAACCAGTAATGACAGTAAACTGGATTTCAGCGAGAAAGGACCTTAACCTATCGACGGCCCAAACTATAGCCATGAGCTCGAGCTTGGTCGAATGATAACTCCGCTCCGTATCTGTCGTCCGTTTGCTCACTGCGTACACTAAGTGCATGCCTCCGTCACTCACTTTTTGCATTAACAATCCGCTGAGACTTTCAGCACTTGCGCCTGTGTGGAGCTCAGTTACAGCCTTTGGATTATATAACGCGAGAACCGGTTCGGAACTTATCACGTCTCGCAGTTCTTCAAATGCTCGCTGTTGCTGATCATCCCAAACAACCTGGACTTTATTCTTCAGAAATTTTGTCAAGGGTTCTGCCCTTACCGCAAATCCTCGGATGTATCTCCTGAAGAATCCTGCCAGTCCGATGAATTGTCGAACGTCATGAACGTTTTTCGGAATCGGAAAACGGCGAACTGCTCCCATTTTTGCTAGGCCAGGCCGCAATCCTTCCGCAGATATCCGATGACCCAAATACTCCACATTTCAAGACTCCGAAAACACACTTTTTCGGATTTAGAGTCAGTCCAGCTTTTTCTATAGCCTTCAGCACCAATTCCAATCGGGCTAGTAAATCATCCCAATCCTTTTCGGGAATGATTATTTCATCGACGTAGAAGAAAACAACGGTGTTTCTCAAACTTCCTAAAGCCTTGTACATCACTCGTCCAAATTCGTATGGAGCGTTGATCAAACCAAACGTCATTCTTGTAAGTTCAGCTGAATCGTCCGGTGTCATGAAAGCTGTCTTCTCTGCGGCTTCGGGACTCAACGGCACTTGGAGATAACCATTCGTCAAATCTAGGGTAGCAAAAATCTTGGCGTTGGACAATTCTTGAATCTGGTCATCAATGTTTGGAATTGGATAACGCTGCTTGACAGTTTGAGCGTTCAACTTCCTGTAATCGATCACCATGCGTGCTTCGCCGTTTTTCTTCTTAACCAACATTGCCGGACTTGCATAGGGTGACTTCATATCTCTAGCCAATCCTACTTTCTTATATTCGTCGAGTATATTCTTAAAGGTCTTCCGTTCAGACTTTGTTGTCCGATAAGGCGGTTCGTTGATTGGTTTCGCTCCTTCCACTTCTCGGATCTCCATTTCTGATAAATTGGTGCAACCCAGCTCTTCAAGCTTTAAGGACCAACAAACTCTGTACTTGTTCGCCAAATCAGTAAGTTGTTCCTTTTCTTCGGTGGTGATTCTATCTCCCGTCTTCAAGACATCTCCGTCGAGTGGTTCACGTTCTGGTTTCAGAACTGGAGCCGCTTCGATGTTCTTTATGTCACGAGCCACAACGTTACCTACATTGCTTACCATTTCTTTCCTTCCGAAGTTTGTCATCATGATTTCCATGGGACCTGCACCAGAATTCACTTGAACAAAATACGAGGATGCTGGTGGGATACATACATTTTCAGCAATAACGACTTCATTTCTAGGATTCACGTCTGCAGCCTCCGTCGGTAGTTCATCCGTTAGCTTTAGAGGTGCTCTCCAGAACCATGTGCGATTTCCTTCAGATGATCGCCTAATTCCCGCCTGATGCAACCAACTTCTACCAATCAGCATGTCTCGAGGAATCTCAACATCAGATACCACCAATGCTCTGATAGGTTCTCCAATAACTCCATCAATTTCCAATACAAGGTCTCCTGCTCCAGACGCTTGTGCTGTACCTCCAATTCCTATCATTGCTCCACCTCCTGGGGCATCGTTCATTGAGATCACAGGAAACCTACAATGATTGACAATTGAAGATCGAATCAAACAATCCGAACTTCCTTCATCCAAGAAACCTAACATCACGTACTCTTTGTTGACTACGACTCTCTTGCTTGCGATCGGACGATTAATCAATTCAACGGTATTGATCCCTACGGAAGGTTTTTCGACATTGGATGGGCAATCTCTGCTTAGGTGATCTTCCTTTTTGCACCTGTAGCAAACATTCTTGCCACTTTGGGGACAATCCTTCCCGAAATGCCCTTCGTCGCCAAAATTATAACACTTATTTCTTCTTTTGAGTATTGACGTTGGTTTAGATGTCTCTTTACAATTCTCAGACGGTGCCTGCTTCAAGGCTGATGATTCAGTCTTTTGGTTCTTCTTGGATTCTTCTGGTCTCATCGCCTTTGCTGGTCTTCTAGTCTGATTTACACCTTCCAAATCTGTCAAATCATCTAGCAACGTCTCCTCATTCAAATGTACTCTTGAGCTGAGCTGAACAAACAGATCATGAGACCACAACCCAGCTAAAAGTTGAGTTTTTGTTTCGCTAACGTCTAACTTTAATTTTCGACATAAGTATAATTTGTCTGCAACATAAGCCGTAGTAGATTCATCTGCTACTTGCTTACGCTCGGTAAGTAATCTCCATGTTTTCGTTGTAGATTGATCCCGAGTGAAGATCCTCTGGAATCTACGTCGAAAATCGCTCCACGAATTGATGAGATTTCTCTCCGCCGACCACCATTCACGAGCTGTCTCCCTTAATCCGGTTACTCTGCTCTCAATTTAGTTGAGTCGTCCCACCCAAACAGTTTCGCCATGTCTTCCAGGTCTTCCAGCCAAATCTCCGCAGTACGCGTCTTGCCGTTACCATTATATTCTCGAACTTTAGACACAGATGGTTGTATCCACTTATGTTGTGAGGTATTTTCATCTTTCGACGCTTTCGGTTCGTTCGCGACGCCAACTAATGCTTTAAGTAGTGGGGGATTCTTAAGCAATACGCTAGGATTCTCAGTCATCAACTGTGTTAAAAGTTCTTCAACAACTTTCGCACCGCTGCCCGTATTTTCGTTTAGTTGTTCATTTCTAACGGTTTGTCGTTCGGCATTTCCGAAATTTACGCCTCGTGCCCTTTGATTACACGCGGTCACGCCTGAATTTAAAATCGAATCTTCATCCCCACCTAAACCGGTCTGAAAATATGCTTCACGGCGAATTACACGATACATTGTTTCTTGGTGCTGATTCGCGACTCCTTGAGGATACGGTGTCGATTGTGCTCTATCCGCAAACTGGTTTGGTGTCGGATGGCTTGTATTCCTGGAGTCGAAGGTCACCACTCACGGAAATTATCGCGACGTCTATTTTCCTCGCGTAGCCGATGATCGTTAGTTTCTAACGGGAAGCCGTAATATCGACCTGCCAGCATATCAGCTCGTTGCCTTTCATATTCCGCCCACATTTCCGCGGGTACAGAAACATAACCCCCTTCGATCTGACTCGCGACACTAGCATTGTCGACCGCGTTTGACCGCAAATGTTCACTGTGAAAACTCGCTTGACTCGATTGATCGTCTCTCTCGTTCACGCGAAATTCACTATTTCTGTCTCCATCCACATTCATCTGGCTCAAATCGTCCGCGCCGAGAATTCGACTTGGGATGCTCATTTTTCTCGATTATTTAAAGTAAACATTCAGTCGCACTTTATATCCCAAAATTCACTTCACTGTGTCTCGTCTCAGTATTTTTCTCCACTTACATAAAATGAAACGCAACCCTACCACGAGGCACGCCGCAAAACCTTTAGGTTAAGTTACACCAAACACCTCTCCACGAAAAGTGAACACTGCCAGTCCACTTCTTTTTAATTTTTGGGAATCAATTCCACTTCTGATTTATTAAACTTCGATAAATAAGGCTTTATTCAATAACCGTAAAGTAACAATCTTAGTCAAATATCAGATTCAGCTCTCGACAGGTACCGCCGCGCACTCTGTCCGCCGTGAGACCCCCTCCTCCTACCACTCCTCTAGTCCGAACAAAGAGCTCTCCCAGATCAAAGTCATTCGCTAACATATTTATACAAGTAAGTGTTTTAAAGTCGAGTGAGTTATAAATTAGGTGAAATTCATTGTTAGTTTATCTAAACCTAATCGAAAGGGATTAAGAAAGTGTGAAAACGGTGATCGTTCTCGTCCACCCCGTACTAACCTGGTAAAAAGATTTTTAAAATCAAAATTTGACTTATCTTGAAAACGCTAAGAGAAAGACGAAAACTGACAAAATTTTAAGGGTTTTGCAGAGGGGGATTGTTTTCGACAAACTTGAACTAACCCGGTAGAAAAAATTAAAAAAAAAAAACAAATGTTGAATTATCTCGTAAACGGCGAGAGATACGCGATAACAACATTTCCACAGTTTGAAAAAGAGGGTTGGTCCTCAGCCAATCCTATAAGTAACACGGTAAAAAGACTTTCAAAATTTGCGCGCAGCGTTTCACGCCAAGTTTGAGCGCAATTAGGGCATGAGTGCGCTCTCGTTCGTTTTCTTACGTTTAATGCATGCATTTCAACTACATTTTTTTAAATATCAAAAATATTGTAACTCAAATGGAAAACTGTGATTCAAACCCGTGAGGAACTGCAGTCATAAATTGGAACTGAAATGGTTTTCCAATTTGTTTTTAAAGAAGGTACTCAAAGCACCTGCGGCTTTGACGATTACATTCTAATTGCGACACTAGCGCTTCGCGCTCGATAATTTGGTTGCAGAGACGGAACTCTTTAAAAAATAAAACGATGTAGACAAAATTGAAAAGCATATAAGAAATAGGTATGTTTTTCAATATAATGTTAATAAAACATAGAGACATTAAACAGTAGTCTTTGATTCCGTTCGTTCAAACTTCAGTTTAAAATTTTGAAAAGCATATAACTTTTTAAATTTTTATCGCAATTGAAAATAACATTAGGATAATTTGCAAGTCTTCTACCAGAAACTTTGACAAAAATCTCTAAAATTCTTAAGAAAATTTTGTTTCATATTTTGAAAATGCTCTAACTTATTGAATTTTGGTCTAATCGAAAAATTTAATTGAGATAGTTTCGAAATATATTTGATATCTGGTAAAAATTTTGAATGAAATTTTGTAACCTATCAGAAAAATAATTTTTTCTATTTTTTGCAAAATTTTGAAAAGTATATATAACTTTTTTAATTTTGATCAAAAATAAAAATAACATTAGGATAATTTGCAAGTCCATTTTTCACGAACCAGAATCTTGGGGAAAAATTTCTAAAATTCTTTAAACATTTTTTTCTTCAAATTTTGAAAAAGCTCTACATTTTTTAGTTTTGGTCGGAAATATCTGATTAAAGAACTTGACCTTCATTTTGAGACCCTAAAAAAGTGTGTCAAAGGCACCGAAGGGCCTATGACAAAGCCACCGAACGCGTTCTCGGGTTGCGGATTCAGTGCGATGGACCGGCGAAGTCTCAATACTTTTGAGTTGACGGATTGACTTTGAGACGACCTGCTGGAGTGCTGATTTTGCATCAGCATCTGCGAAACCGTTTCGAGGAACTTCGGAAAAGGGGTTTTAAAAGCGGAGCGCCTACTGAACCGCAGCCAGAAAAAGCCGGCAACAGAGAAAGAGAGGCGACACTGACACTAACCGCGGGCACGCATCCAATAGAGGAAGAACAATGCTTTAAGACGAGGAGAAATATCTACATCCAGGTTTCTCTCAAGCCCAAACATCTGGCTGAACTGGTTGGCGAGCTTCGTGGAGATTTTTCCGAAAAATCCCACCTCTGGGCTATCAGTTGTAGTATGTATAATGCAGCGAAAACTTTGGCGGATGTAAATCGTAAAACAAAACCAACGGCTGATCATGAGACCAAAAGACGAATGCATCAACTCAGCACCACGATAGGCTGGGCATTCAGTGTGTGATTGACTACGTAACATCTGGCAGGAATTTCACTGCTAGGGTCCGACAGTTCGCGCGCGAACTGCAAATCCGTCATCACACACTTAACAAGTCAAAGCTTCTGACCATCAGGCAGCATATTTTTGATAGAATGCGGGTTCTATCTAACGCTAGGAGAAGTCTGGAGCGGAGAGAGAGGTGGTTCAGAGAAAATCAACAGTTTTTCTCTGACCCATCTCGACTCTTCCAAGGCCCTCCAGTTACTGTCGACCACCCGCCAAAACCATAGGAGGTCGCGGTATTTTGGAGAAAAGTCTACGAAGTCCAGCATCCACTGGAAGAAAAAGCTATTCGTCCTGATCATCGGTACTCTTGGAGGTGCCAAGCTTTCACTGGTTAATAGCCTGAAAGGCATCCCTGCGTTTCAACGAAATGCGAAAACACTTGCGGGGGAAATGCAGAATGCGGTCGTCCTTGGGTCGCTCCGTGTCCTCTGGGTGCACGAGACTTTGGCCGGATCATCGTATTGAGACTATCGCAGACTGTAACTACCTATCTCATGGTCGTGAGACGTGGTTACAGTTGAAATTTTACCGCGATTTCGCTGGGAGCGGGTGCAATTTTGTAGAATGACAGCCGCTCCCGGCGAAACCCCGTGTTCCCTATGACAAACTTTTAACAATATATAAATGATAAATATATAATGAGGTCCGGGGCACCTGCAATTTTTGAACCAGCACTGTTAGTTTCTCACAAGCAGTGATACGTTTCACTCGTTAGTACACGGAGAATATTTGTGTGTTAAATTTTACATAACTTAGTTTGGTAAACGGAGGACATTACGGCATTATATTAAAATTTCACGTTCAGTCATGTAAAATGAAATAGGGTAATATTTGTTGTGAAAATATGAATTATTAATATAAATTCATTATAATTTAATTCGCGATTCAGTAAGAAATAATACAACTAGATAATAAAGATTACCTGACAGTTGGGTAAAATGAGATGTCGATTACCTACCAGTTAGGTAAAATGAGTCGAACTGTTAGGTAAAGTTTCAATCAAAGAAAACAAAGTCTACCTTTCTAAATATGTGAATTCTACATCCCAGTCATGTAAAATTTCGTGCGCCAGCGAAAACAAAAACATTCTTGCTAGAAACAGATTCTGTGGAAGTTCATCCACTACTACACACAATCATACAATACAATACAATTCATAAGTATATTGTTGGTACACATACACAATTTAACTTAAACATTTATATTAAATTACAAATAAATTACATACGTTATAGTCGGACGCTTTTAACGATATTACCGCTATTAAAAATCGAAAACGCTGTGACGGGTTTCGAACCACCTAAGCTACGTTTAACGCGTTCTATCGCTAACAACTAAACCTCACGGCTAACCTAACACTTAGAATATCGAGAAAAAAATCTCGGCTATAAAGTTAAAGTAAGAGTACGTTAGGGCCGTACAAAAAAATATCTGGTCCCCGTTTCATCGAAATTTTTTATTGTAACATTTTATTAATAAGCGGGCTTATAAATTTGTAGAAGGAAATACAAACATTGGATAATTTTTTATTTTAAATTTTGTAACCTTAAAACTTTAAATTATTTAATTTTTAACATTTAAAATTTTTGCATTGTCTACTTTTTAAAAATACTAGAACATTGTGGGTGCTATGCGCGCACTCATTACCCTTTCTTTAGAAAAAGAACTCGATTCATTTTCTAACATTTTCTTACAGATTTTACAGAAAATCTTATATTATTTGAGAACGTTGTACATGATTTACAGAAGTTTCCTTATCATAGCGAGAAAATTCCAGTGAATTCAATATGAATGACAATTTTTTACACTTACTTACAATTATTTTTTTTTGTGGAAAATTAATTTTTTTATTGAAAATAATTTTTTTCAACTAAAAAGTCAACTAAATTTTGTTTTGAAATTTTTTCATAGACATTTAATCTTTTCGGTAGAGAATTCATTTGTTTCCTTGAAAATTTAAATACTTCTATGGAAATTTAAGTTATTTGCTTGAAAAATTATTTCTCTATCTGAAAATTTAACTAATCTATTTTTGGTTGAAAATTTAGCTTTTTTAGTTAAAGATTTATCTATTTTGTTGAAAGTTTGTCTTTTTTTGGTAAAAAATTAACCTTTTTAGTTAAAATTCATGTATTTTATTTAATTTCTTCGGTTAAAAAATAGTTTTTTCTTATTAGAAATTAATTTTTCAAACTCAAAATTTAACTCAATTTCTCGTCGAGATTCTTTTTCATACAAATGTAATCTTCTTGGTAAAAAATTAATTTGTTTAATTGAAAATTCATTTTATTTGCTTAAAAACTTATTTCTCTAACTAAAAATTAAACTATTCTATACTTTGTTAAAAATTTATGTTTTTTAGTTGAAAATTCATCCATTTAGTTCAAAAAATGTCTTTTTTTTGGTAGAAAATCAACCTTTTTGGTTGAAGATGCAACTATTGGGTTGAAAATTCCATTAAAAATAGAAAATTTTGATGGGAAATTCATGTATTTTCTTAAAAATTATTCTTTTTTGGTAGAAAATTCATCTTTTTGGTTGAAATTTTCATTTCTTTAGTTGAACATTATTTTTTATATTAAAAATTAATTTTTTTAAATTAAAATTTAAAAATTAATTTTTTAAACTAAAAATTTAAATATATTTCATTTTTAGTCAAATTTTTTGTAATAGCCATTACATCTTTTCGGTTGAAAATTCATTTGTTTGGTTGAAAATTTAACTATTTGTTGAAAATTTATTTTATTTGTTTAAAAACTTATTTCTCTAACTGAAAATGAAACTATTCTATTCTTTGTTCAAAATGTATGTTTTTAGTTGAAAAATTGTCTTTTTTTAATAGAAAATTCATCTTTTTGGTTGAAAATTCACCTAATTGGTGAAATGTGTTTGTTGTTGTTTGAAGATGCATTATTTTAGTTGAAAGTTCATTTCTTTTGTTGAAAGATGAACAAATTTTGTTGAAAATATGTTGTTTTTTTTTGTAAAAAATAATCTTTTCAACGAAAAAGGTAGCTATTTATATTGAGAAGTTGAAAATTCACTTATTTTGTTAAAAACATTTTTTCTTTTATGAGAAATTCAATTATTTATGTAGAAAATTCATATTTTTTTCTTATAAATTCAACTTTGTTTTCAAACATTAGTCTTCGGGGATCTCCCGCCTCGAAGTTCGAAGTCAGTTGTCCAGTGCCGTCCGATGTTTTTTCATCACCCGCATCTTTATACGTCAATTTTTAAATAGATTCTACTTTTATTTAGTAACTTAATAAGTATTATATACTGAGAGGAAAGGATAGTCTATATATTTTAATATCTTCTGAAATTCTAAAATATAAACCGAAACTTGAAAGTGTTATAGTTTCTACGGGGGACTTGGCTTTAAACTTCAGCCCTGAGAATGTTGACGTCCCTTGCAATTCTCATTTTACCTTACTGTTGTGTAATTTCTCTCCTAATGAAAGTGAAAATCTCTTTAAAAATTCTGCAATCTATACTTTCTTTTAAGTGAATAGTTAATATCACACAAAAGTAAACTTTATATCATTCATTTCATAAAAATGTACAATACTTTGCGTTATTTTATAATATACTGGTATGAAAATAATACAACCCTTATATCAATTATTACATATCAGAATTTTCACTTTTGGACTTGAGATTTTACATAACTTTTTTGTATTAAATCCTAAAATAATTGTAAACTTTATCTAAATGCAGTAATGTCCTCCATTTACCTAACTAATTGGGTAAATTTTAATGAAAAAATTTTCTCCGTGTACATAAGGGCAGAAAGGACCATAAGTCTCAGCGTAATGCGTGCGATTTATAGATATAAGATAGGTTTATGTATAAGTTTATTATTGGATTCGGAAACAAACCATTTTAGCCAGCGAGCGACCTTCCAAGCATATACAAATATATATGTGACCGTCCGCGAAGAAAGGGACCTAATGCGGAAAAAATCAATTTTCATTTTCTTACGCCAATCGATAGTTTCTGAGTTACTCTTTAATTTCCAATCATCAGAAATTTTTTAAGTTAATTACTTTTCTTGTTATTAAGCTACAAACATAGGTACGATAAGCGTACGCGGAGACCGAACGAGAGGCCTACGAAAGCCAGCCCCACCACGGACCACTCCAGCTGTACGCGAAGTGTCCGTAAGCTCCACTGGCTCGTGCCTAAAAGTGTAGTGGTAAGTGGAGGGAGTGCTTTTCGAAGACGCATCCCCACTACTCAAATGCTGGCTTGCGGGCTTTGCTACGATCGCCCGTCCTGTAAAATTCAGCTTTGACGCATTAGGTCCCTTTCTTCGCGGACGGTCACATATTAAGAAGTTTTGTAGTCCATGTCATAGTGTGCGTTCATACACTTCCACCAGTCTTTCTTTTTGCGGTGCGCCAGCGTGACACACAACATCACGTGACCCCCGTTTTTCGTATAGTGGTTTAGAAAGATTGCAAGGCGTTTGTATCGAAATGTACAACATTTAATTTCGCTTCTTTCAAAGCCCTATACCAATTTTCGTTATTCGAATCCATTACAAAATTTAATGCAGCGACTTAGTAATACTGTAATTTTTTGTATGTAAGAGTCTGATATTTTTACGATTTATTCGAATTAGAGATATTAGTCTGCATTTTCATAGTCACAATTCGACTTTTTCTAACCATACCTCGATTATCCCTAAATTCGTGTATTTTATTTCAATTATGGATATGCGATAAAAGAAATATTAATACCAAAAGTCTTTCTGTGTAGGAATTGCGCCGTCAGTCGAATAAATGAGGTCTCGGCAGAGATAACGTTGGATCATTAAAATAGTTTCATTTTAAACTATGTTCATAGTATGACAAAAGTTACTTGTACAGCGATATTCTGTTCTATGTCGTAATGTCGTGTATATATGTATGTCATAGCGCAAAATTATGCCATATAACAAATGTATATCAACCTAATGCTAACAGTTTGTACAAAGATTGTAGCAAAAAATTATTTTTGTTAATCCAATGTTATCTGTACTGAGGCTTCAATTGCTTTCAGTGTTAAATATTTATAGTCTGTCAAGAAAATAGATTTGCGGTAGTACTTTTTTTTACTTGTCGGCGTTCACTACCGCAAGTCTTCATTTAAAAGTTTTTTATTTTAGCTTTCTCTTCAATTTCAGGCGAAGATTCAATGTTTACTGTGCGCTTGGTAAGTGCAGATAGTTATCAAGCTTCTCCACTTACACCATATGACCTATCATTCTCAGAATTTCGAAATTCGAAGATTAAAAAGGTTCCAACCATTAGAGTCTTTGGTTCCACTCTTTCAGGTGAATTAAAACTTTAGACTTTAGTTGTAACTTTTTAAATTATAATGATAAATTTTAAAAACTTCAGTCTCATTCTGTTTATTTGAGTGAAAATCCGTTTTCTTTATAGGCGAAAAAGTCTGTTTACACATTCATGGAGTATTTCCATATATGTATGTACCATACGTGGGTGGCGACACTGCAGAAGCTTTTGCACATCGTTTAGCGGAAGGGTTGGATTCTGCTATTAATACTTCACTCGGCTCTGCTAGTGCAGATACTCAACATGTATATAAAATTCAACAAGTTAAGGGCGTGTGAGTAGGACCGGTAAAGGACCCCGCACAAAAGCAATGGAAAAAATCAATCCGTAAAATTGGCTGAAACTTTCAGAAAGTGATGTTCTCGGCGTGCTGAACAAAAGTCTCCATGGGCCCAAGTCGATCCTATGATTAGTTTTTGAGTTATGGGCCTTAGAAGTTCCGGATTTTCGAGGAATCTGCGTTTACACAGCCCACACTGCCCTACGAAAAAAAAAGTAGTGCGGAAGGTCCGAACGACAAGACCATAGTATCTATATGTTTTTAGGTCGCTGAATCCGAATCCGGGATCCGTTTGACCCCATCAGGTCAATGTCAAGGTCAGTCCAAGGTCAAATCTACAAAATCAGCTTTCTACTCTGCAAAAGCTATCTGTTTATACGTTTCTGCGGTCGTTGAATCCAAATTTAGTGTCAGTTCACACCCACCAGGTCACAATGAAGGTCAATCCAAGGTAAAATCTACAGAATTAGTTTCCTACGAAGTGAAACAATGTATGGATACCTTCTTGAGGTCACCAAATCCTCTGTTGGTTTCATTTGATTAGGTCGAGGTTAAGATGTCGGCGGATGTTCTTGGCATGTGTGAATATATAAATATAGATATATATATTCACATGTACACACACGCACACACACACACACACACACACACATATATATATATATATATATATATACACACGCGCGCGTGCGCCAGGAACATCCGCCTACACCTCGACCTAATCAAATAAAACCGACAGAGGATTTGGTGACCTCAAGAAGACATCCATACATTGGTTCACTTCGTAGAAAACTAATTCTGTAGATTTGACCTTGGATTGACCTTCATTGTGACCCGATGGGTGTGAACGGACACCGAATTTGGATTCAGCGACCCCAAAAACGTATAAGCAGATAGGTTTTGCAGAGTAGAAAGCTGATTTTGCAGATTTGACCTTGGACTAACCTTGACATTGACCTGATTGGGTCAAACGGATCCCCGATTCGGATTCAGCGACCCCAAAAACATATATATACTATGGTCTTGTCGTTCGGACCTTCCGCACTACTTTTTTTTCGTAGGGCAGTGTGGGCTGTGTAATCGCAGATTCCTCGAAAATCGGGAACTTCTAAGGCCCGTAACTCAAAAACTAATCATAGGATCGACTTGGGCCCATAGAGACTTTTGTTCAGCACGCCGAGAACATCACTATCTGAAAGTTTCAGCCAATTTGACGGACTGATTTTTTCCATTGCTTTTGTGCGGGGTCCTTTACCATAATAAACAAATGTAAAAAAATTAACAGCTTGCGACTAAGATGAAGTACTCTTTACTTTACAGACCTTTCTATGGCTTTCACGAAAAACGGCATCACTTTGTGAAAATCTACTTTTATAATCCAGCTATGATTAAAAGGGCAGCAGATTTGTTGCAGGTTCGTGGACTTTATTCATTATGTTACTAATCTAACCAAAAACTATTTTAAAATAAATCAGGCAGCATTACCGAAACAAAACGTGCAATGACTCATGTTTCGTTTTATTTCTTAAGAGACGAAACGAAAGTCTCCTATTACGTAGGTTTTAGTTTGAGAAACGGTCAAACCTGTGGGTAGATTTAAATTTTTTATTTATTTTGACTTTTTCATGCTCTTTGCTTAGTTTATATTTTGTATTACAGAAATATTTCTTTAATGCTCAATTCTTTATCATCTAATATGAAACGTGCTCTATAACAGTGCATTGTGCGCCATTCGGAGGATTTAACTGGAAGCTCAAAAATCTGAAATTCTGCAATCATTCTGAATTTTTAATCCCAATTAATTCACGACTACTACCTAGTCACTTTTTCCCCATGTATTACTAGGCATTGTATTTAATTTACTTAATATCCACTTATGTTCGTAGGTCAAGAATTATATCATTTCTCAGTCACACAAAACTGTAATATGGGACATAATTTCTCAAATGTACCCACCCCATAATAAAAAGTAGTCTGATCGGACCTAAAATTGGGCCAATTGTCCTATTGGATGGTATTTGTCACACAAAAAATTAATTAATTTCGACAAATATGTATTAAAGTGGAGGGAGTAAAATTTTTGGGTTTTTGATGCAAATCCTTATTTTCAAACATTTGTAAGTTTTTTCCTGGTGCGTCAAACAAATTTTCACCCGATATGTTTTTGCTAGAGTTTTTAAAACAGTTTTTAGGTGGTTATAACTCGACGCCTCCATTCAATATGAGTCTATCTGCTGACAGCGCTGTGTATGAGACTATGCGCTGTGTATAAGCATAGGGAATAGTCTCATACAGGGCGCTGTCAGCACATAGATTCATATTGAAAGGAGGCGTCGAACTGTTTCTGGAAAAAAACAACAGTTTTTTCTCTTTAAAAATAGTTTAAAAAGAAAGCTGAGCTTTTTACCTATAAGGTCTTCAATTTTGAGAGTGGCAAATTAAATCGTCTTCGAGTAATCGGACGGTAAGTAACTAGATGCCACGATAGCACATTGGGCTGGTGTCACGTCCCGAGCAATAGGCGAGGGTAGTATGGAAAATAGGAAAAGAGAGAGACCAGTGTGCTGATTATGTCAGGCTGGTAAGACCTGACCAATTATTTGTTTGTGGGTTTGTGTGTCACTTATCAGCCCTACGCGGACTGTGTCAGAATACAGTGTTTAAAATGAGTGAGAGATGGTTGTTTGAACAATTGTTTTATTATAAGGAGTAAGAACAGAGTTAAAAGTTACATAAAATAAAACTTACATATACCTTTCGATGCTTGAAAGGGCAAGAGAGTGAGTTGTTTTGTCGGTTGGATCTCCTTGTTTAACGTAAAACACCGACGGAGTTTTACTGGATGATAAATTGATTAAATTGAAAGTAATTCAATTATGAGTCCTTTCACGAACGTTAACACCGCGGACTTTATTCAGAAAGTAACTCTGCAACGACCGAAAGTTTCAGCCGAAGGGACTTAGTTCAAGACCGGAACACGTTAACTATTTTGAATTGAACTTGAAAGACGCGACTTATTCAGAGTGTTTCTTTGGTCACAATGAGATAGAAGCCGTAACTTTGTCAAAGCGATTCGTTAATCGTAGATCGAAGTGAACAGTATGACTGCCGAGAACGTAAGACGATTGACAGGGATGTTGCTGGGGTTTTTATATGATGGGTTCTCCATGCTAGGGATAGGGGCGATGAATACGTGCCGAAAGTCACGTTCCAACTTTTGAAATCGGCACGTATCGAACTTTTGAAATCGGCACGTTTCTAACTTTTGAAATCGGCACGTTTCTGCTGATACCCTCGGTCGTCGATTTCCGCATCTCTTGCTCTTTCAGAAATATGAATTCTACTACTAACTTAATTATGTGTAATGTGTTTAGTCAGACACTTTTTGGTTACATTGTGTCTGACTATATACATACTCATTTCACTAGTGTTACGTTGTACATTTTTAGATAACTGATGTGTTACATATGGCATTAATTATTGTATTAGTTTAAACATATGTATCTACTAATATTCTATATCTATATATTCGGTTACTTCATTATTATTTAACATATTAGTATTAATAGTACATATGGTAATGGTATAAATATGATTATCCTATATCGGTACCATTTTTAAGTAACATCTTTCTGTTACCGATATATCATCTCCTCATGGTAAGTGCCTCGGTTTATCATACGCTCGTGACGTTACCGACCGTGGATCATTTATCGCTGGCCGCTATGTATCAAGCGTCACGATTAACCACATGAGTAATTACCATAAGTAGCTGATCTGCTCTACTTATCGTTAGAAGTTACGTAACATTTTTAAAATTTTAACCGGGACGTAACACTGGGAGACCCGATTTCGTAGCCAAAAGTCAGACGCACAGATTAGACCTGGTAAAACTTCCCTTCTTTTTGCTCACTTTTAATATTAATATTATACTATATATCGATGACAAATGAGTCATTTTTAATAAGCAGGGCTGTATAACCATGATTATGGGCCCCGATAAATGTTCTTAATTTTACTTTTAAATTCATATGATGCGGAAAGTTTAATCGAATCAGTTATAATGTTTCTGGTAGCATTAAATCAATGAAAATTTCGCTTTTTTAATTTTCAGAGACGTACTGTAACATTACTGGACCCTGTAAATGTATTTTTTTTTTTAAAACTCATTTTTTTATTTTGTCAACGAAACAACAAAGAAAATATTAATGAATAAATTAAGTTAGAACATGATCTTGAGGGATGCTTTCAGCGTGATTTCCCTTGCCTCTCAGATGTAATCTCGCATTCGGTTAGAAAATGATTTTTTTAGGTGCTTCATGCGTGAGTCCCCTTGCCTCTCACATATGACATCTTTTGGAATGGCAAAAGAAAGAAACAACGAAAGAGGCCTGCAAAGAAAACAAATGTTGACACTATCGCCAAAAAATCAAACAGAAACACAACTTATTACAACTTCAAGAAGTCAGTCAGAACAAAACGAAAAAAATTAAACGCGAATGCGATATTATATGTGAGAGGCAGGGTGATTCAAGCATAAAGCACCCCAAAATAATAATTTTCTAACCGAATACGAAATTACTTGTGAGAGGCAAGGGAAATCACGCAGAATGCACCCCAAAAAAATCATTTTCTAATCCAGTGCGAGATTACATGTGAGAGGTAAGGGGACTCACACAGAAAGCACCCAGAAAAAACTATTTTCTATCTTTATTTATTCATTAAGATTTTCTTTGTTGTTTCGTTGACAAAATAAAAACAATGTTAAGTTTAAATTAAAAAAAATACATTTATAGGGTCCAGTAATATTACAGTACACCCCTGAAAATTAAAAAAGCGAAATTTTCATTGATATAACGCTACCAGAAACATTATAATTCATACTAGTAAACTTTCCACATCATATGAATTTAAAAGTAAAATTAATAATATTTATCGGGGTCCAAGTTCATGGTTATACAGCCCTGGTTATTAAAGATTACTCATTTGTCATCAATATATGGTATAATATTAATATTAAAAGTGAACCAAAAAAAGAGGGAAGTCTTACCATGTCTAATCTATTCGTCTGACTTTTGATTACGAAATCCGGTCTCCCAGCCCACTATGCTATCCTGGCATCTGGTTATTTATCTTTCGATTACTCGAAGACAAATTAATTAGCCACTCTGAAAATTGGGGACCTTATAAGAAAAAAGCTCAGCTTTCTTTTTAAACTATTTTCAAACAAAAAAAAAGTGTCGAAAATTGAAAAAGAGTCAAATTTTATTTGATTTTCAAAAATTTATGTGAAATTTTAATTTTTTCCAAAAACAGTTATAAACACCTGAAAACTAGTATCAAAAATATAGCGCGTGGGATTTTGTGTTACGCACCAGGAAAAAAGTTACAAATGTTTGAAAATAAGGCTTTGCATCAAAAGCCCAAAAATTGTACCCCCTCCACTTTAATAAATATTTGTCGAAAATAATTAATTTTTTGTGTGAGAAGTACCATTCGATAGGACTACAATTGGCCCAATTTTTGGTCCGATCAGACAACTTTTTATTTGGGGGTGGGTACACTTCAGAAATTATGCCCTATATGTATGTTAAAACACATGCATTAATGTTTTACTATCAATACTCACATACAGTTTTATTTTCCTGTAGCTTCCATGATTAAACCGAATGTTAAAAAATTATTAAATTTAAAGAATTTTTCCTAACCGATCCTAAAACTTTTTTGGGTCACAAAGAAAAGAAACTCCAAGTTTCATGCTTTTTTAACAATTGGAGTCAAAGATGGTCATTTCTGATTGTACAGCTGCTACTATTTGGTTTCGTCTGTAAGTCGAAGTGAAACTGTATGGTGACATCTGTTTCTGATGTTAACGTATATGTACTAATATTTTAGAATGGATCTGTACTCAACCAAACTCTCCAGCCACACGAAGCGCACATCCCATTTATACTGCAGTTTATGATCGACTACAACATATACGGAATGAGCCTTATCAATCTAAACGACGTAAAGTATAGGCAGATGAATCGTCGAAGGGAAGACGGTAGATTAAATGGCGAAAATCTTACTCCACATTTCAAAATTAGAGATTATTTGCCTCCCGCAGTGAAAAGACAGAGTACTTGTGAGATTGAAGTCGATGCTTGGGCGTCGGATATTAAAAATAAAGAGGCCATCGAACAAAGATTGGATGTAAATCCCGGATTAGCTGCAATCTGGGCTGAGGAGAAAGCTAGACGAATCTTAGCTGGATTTGAAGGAGAAGATTCGCAATTAGGACCCCCAAGTAGCCCACCTAGGTCGAATTTACAACCTACAGACAATGATTTGCTGCAAATGCAACGATTCCAGCGAAGATTGGTTTTTGTTTCTCAAAGCGAAGAAAGTTCGGTTTCTATGAATTCAAATTCATCCTCTTATCCAGTTGAACTCGATGATGAATTTAATTTGCTTGATGCCTCACATCTTGAAAGACACATTGGTCCACGAAACAAAACCCAAAAACAACATCACGATAACCGAGAACAAACTAAACCAGATTTGGATTTAGTTACATTATTAGGGGAAAATCTTTCATTACATTATGGAAACAAGAGGTCAGATAATATTCATGAGGAAAAGAGTTTAATGTCCGAATTTAAAACATTAAAATTATCAGGGGAAGAAGCTTCTTCCAAAAATCAAAATAGAATACCTAATCAGAGTATTTTTGAAGAAGAGGATATACCACTTGTTGATATTTTAGAGAAGCTGGCTGAAGGGCATGAGACTAACGAACTAGTCGAAGAAGATAGTATATTAGGGTCCCATTGTTCAGCTGTTGTTGAATACAAGGGCGATGAAGAAGATGAGGATGGAAGTACGGATTTGAATCTCACAACTTTTGAAATAGATTTGTTAAGTTTGAATTCCGAATTAACTATTTGCTCTGGAAGACCTGGAAGTGCTGCAAGTGACCAAGAAAAAGGTGGGACATCCTTTGCTATAAAATCGTTGTCTATTGAGGACTCAGATGATCAAAATACCATACGTAGTCAAAGAAGCAGTCAAAAATCGTCTAAAATTCCGCAGTTCGATGGCGCAGATGATCTGCTAAGAAAAAGGAGTTCGAGTGTAGAGAGGAGTGCATCAATGAAAAGGAGAAAAGTCGGGAGTGAAAATAAGGACGTTCTGGAGAAAGTTGCAGGTGATCTAACCAAAGTTAAAGATAGAGAAAAAATTTTTAAATCACAATCAAAAGGGTCTAACAATTCTTCGGAATTGGATAATGCGAAGAAAGAGGAATTTAAAATATCCGATGCAAGTGCGTTCGGATATTTAGAACCACACTTAGATCGTACCCTAGTTTCTGAAGAAAAAGAGGTTGCTGCTTTCGAAGGTAAATCTACGATATCTGAAACGAGTGGAAGTGCTGACGATCTTTCGGAATATGCGGGGCCAGATCACACAGTGGTGGTTGTGGAAAAGCTGATCTGTGAATATAAAAGCAGTAAAAGAATAGTTAGGAGCGCTATAAAAGAAAAAATAGTTAATCACAGAGATTGTGGTATTGAAAGAAGGTCAATTTTTCCTAAAGACGAGGAAAGGAAACTGAGAAGTTCTAGTAGTTTTTTGGAAAGCCCGAAACGCACTTTAAGAAGTTCAACTTGTGATTTGATGAGTCCGATTCATACTTCGAAGAGTGCTAGTTGTTCTACAGACAATCGTAATAAAGCATTGAGAAGTCCTAGTTATGCATTGAGAAGTCCCAGCCGATCATTGCAAAGCCCTAGGAAATCATTAAGCAGTCCTAGACGACACTACGCATCTTTAAATATAACAGTTACTCCCTCCAAAAAACGAAAAGAACTCAGTAAGAAGTTCGATGGCATTGCAGAAGATGATGAATGTAGTGGAGACGTACCATCAAAGGAAATGACTGTTTTTACTCAAAAAAGTACTTTTGAAGATGAAGTTTGTAGTACAGAATCTAATAGAAAACTCCATTTGTCTAATAAAGCAACTCTTGTAAAAAGCTCTGAAGGTGTTTGCGAAGATTTATCACCAAATAGAAAACTTGTCTTCTCTCAGAAATCAAAGACTGAAGAAAGTTGTAAAGATGCTGGAACCCTACAAAAACACTTATTATCAACAAAATCTCAATCTAGGAAACACTCTGAAGATATATTCTGGCAGAACATAACACTAGATAGAAAATGTATCTTATCTCAGAAATCAAGATCGAAAAAAATTTCTGATGATCAGGGAATCCATGTGAATCAATTATTATCGCAGAAATCTCAATTCAGAAAAAGTCCTGAAGATGATTTTAGCGCAAATGCATCAACAAATAGAAAACTTGTCTTCTCTCAAACTTCAAAAACTGAAAAAAGTTCTGAAGATGATGAAATTCAAGGGAAACTTTTCTTCTCTCAAATATCTCAAGTGAGAAAATGGCCTGAAGACGAACTCTCTGAAGATGCACAAACAAACGAAATACTTATTTTATCTCATAAATCAACAGTTGAAAAAAGTTTGATAGGTGACGAATCCAATAAAGAAACACTTCATGAAATACCCTTGACTCATAAGTCTGCCCCTGAGAAGAATTCTCAAGACAAATTAAACTTTTTATCAGATAAAAAGGGTTTCGAAGCTAATTCAAGCGAATCTAATTTATTAGAAGGGATCTATAATATATCTCCGCAGTTAGAAAATAATAAAGTATATGATGAAGAAACGGATTCTTCTGATTTCGAAGGAAATTTGGAGGTTTTATTGAAAGATCTAAATTCTGATTCAAAGAATAGCAAATTCTTGCCCGAGTCTAGTAAATTAATGAAGGAAATTATTCAAGAAGAGAAACATTTAGCAAGAGAAGAACCTCTTGAATCACATAAGATGAAGTTTGAAGATTTGGACATTACGGAGGAAATAAATAATGAAGTTTGTAATACTGAAGATCTTTTAACTCTTACTTTTTCAGAGTACACAAATATTCAATTCAATTCCAGTCATAAGTTTACTACCAAATCAATATCGAGTTTTAAATCAAATTCATTGGTGGCGATAACTACAATATTTTGTGCACCAACACGACAGCATATTTTAGAAAGTATGCATTTATATGGGATTCCTACTTGCAGACATCAGGAGCATTTTTACAGTGACTGTAATGATATTCGGGCTCAAAAAGATACAGCTCATCAAATAATAAATAAGAAAAAAATGTCAGATTTTCCTCAGTTCAAATCTGAAATCGGTGGCGTTGTTGGCATTAAATTATGGCGCAGGATGAAAGTCAACGAATTTAACAGTTCTGGTGCGAAACTGAACTCTGTTGACGTTAAGAGAGGGCTTGCTGAAAGACGATTAATAACTATTACACCTCTGTATTTTCCGCCAAGTAGAAACATGGTCGTTAAGTGGTTGAAAGCTAGGAAACGCTTAAGACGTGGAGAAGAAGGAAAAGTTCAAGAGCGAAAAGAATATCAAGAATATCCGGAAGATGCAGCAAAATTAAATCCTTTTGGTTCGAATTCGCTATTAGAAGTATCAGTTCATTCTGGAGGAAAATCGCGGGATAGTTTGAGTGATGATTCGTCCTTGTGCAGAACATTGAGATCTTCTAAATTATTAATTAGTGAAAAGAAAAAAAAGAAACTAGGAGGGCTATCTTTCGGACAAGCAGATTTTTCAATGAATGACACGAAAACTCAGAATGATGTTGCGAATCAGAATCTGCAGAATGCTAAAGCAATAACTACTGTGAGTTTAATATTTGTTTACCTATTTTACTTCTTCGTCGCCCAACATGGTTAGTTACGATTGAGATCAACCCAAAAGTGTTAGCAGTCCTGACTTTTTGTTTCTTGTATTCATAACGATTATTTTAGGACCTGAAAGAAAAAAATCGCTGGACCCATTTTTCCCCCTATTTATGCCTTTATTTGAGTCCATTTTAACATTCTTCAACGTTTAGTTTTTTAATGTATAGAATTCCTGAAAATAAAAACAAGAATCCAACGACCAAATTTGGACAACCACCAATTCCCCTTCCTTCTCGTTTTTTATTTCTTTCGTCTTTTTTATTGTTATTATTATCAAGTCACAACACAAAAACATTCATAATAGTTACCAACGTTTCGGCGCTCATACAGCACCCTTATCAAGGTAAGAAAAATTAGAGCAGGTAGGAACAGTGACGAACCAACGATACTCCCTCCTTCGACACCTGAGATCCAAGTGAGAAATGACCTCCAATCCAAGTCAACCAAATTCAATTTAAGAATTTTAAATTAGATTAAAATCAAATTCAAAATCAAAATCCTATTTAACGTCCAATACTCAAGTTAATGTATATAATTTCTGGAAATAAAAACAAGAATCCAACGACCAAATTTGGACAACCACCATAAAATGCTCCTATTGTAATTTGAAAAAAAATTTCCTTTTTCCTTGGACAAAAAATAAAAAAGAGAAAAGAAAAATGAAAAAAAAAACTGTTCCTACCTGCTCTAATTTTTCTTACCTTGATAAGGCTGCTGTATGAGCGCCGAAACGTTGGTAAATATTATGAATGTTTTTGTGTTGTGATTTGATAATAATAAAAATAAAACGACGAAAGAAATAAAAAACGAGAAGGAAGGGAAATTGGTTGGTTGCCTTCTCACTTTTCTTTCCTCTTTTTTATTTTTTGTTCAAGGAAAAAGGAAATTTTTATTTATTTTTTTTTCAAATTACAATAGGAGCATTTTCTGGTGGTTGTCCAAATTTGGTCGTTGGATTCTTGTTTTTATTTTCAGGAATTCTATACATTAACTTGAGTATTGGACGTTAAATAGGATTTTGAATTTGATTTTAATCTAATTTAAAATTCTTAAATTGAATTTGGCTGACTTGGATTGGAGGTCATCTTTTTTCACTTGGATCTAAGGTGTCGAGGAGGGAGCATCGTTGGTTCGTCACTGTTCCTACCTGCTCTAATTTTTCTTACCTTGATAAGGGTGCTGTATGAGGGCCGAAACATTGGTAAATTTCATCAATTTTCTTATTCAAAATCTAAAAGATCTGCTAATTCTAAATTCTGTATTATTAAATGATCGGAATGAGTAAATTCCCGAAATTCCAAATTACTGAATTTTCAAAATTAAAAAAATGTATATTTAATATTTTTATCGACAAATAATGTTTTGTTTTGCAGGCATACGTGCATCGTTTACAATTTTGAAGAGCTCTTTCTAATTTAAATGTATGCAGTACGCACGATATAAAATAAAATATTATTATAACAGATGAAAAATATTAAATTAAAATTTTTTGTTGTGAATTTGAAATTTTGGTAATTACAGATTTTGGGAATTTACTATACTTTTCTGAAGGTGAAATTTTGGGTTTTTGAAAATTCTGGATTTAACGTTAATAAATCAATTTATTTATGATATACAGATGCGTTCAGTTCATTTAGTAGCTTTCCAAAAACCACTTTAGTACATTTATTTGCATCACGTTGATTCGGTTCGTAAAAATTCGACTCATGACTCACCGCATTCGGCTCATGCACATCACTGGCTTAAATCCAGGAATTAAGGTGAATCTGACGGTTGAGACTGATTCGAAATTATTAAAATATTAAATAAAGTGGGATTACATTATTTAATTCGAGAGGGAAGGTTAAAAACAGTAAATTAATCTACTTTGGAAACGCTTTTATTTTATTTTTATTATTTTATTTTAATTAGTTCTAAATAACTGCTAACTTAATAAATCCCAATTTTCCGGCGACAAACCCCTCCTCTCAGGCCTTAAAACCGTTGCGTTATATATGTACGGCTAATATTGGGTTGGAGTATTAATTTCAATTATATTTAAAAAATAGCACATGCAAATTATTGAACGAAAGCAGGATACAGCAATGAAGTATTAAATACACAACAAAAATATAATAACCTTGGAGACTTAAATTTTCAGATTGCATTATTACAGAGTAATACTTTAAAACCTATATATTCCATTAAAAGAAAGATTTCCTTTGCAGTAAAAACATATTTCTTTCCTCCATAGCTTTGAGCAAATAGGAAAGTTTACCGCTCACTAGGAGGCGCTAGCGAAATTACATAAGTGTCTCAAAATTCGTACTCATAAATAAGCAAAATAAAGGTTTTGCAAAGACAATTATAAAAAATTAGTCAAACATGTATCCAAATAAAATACACGGATTTTTGCGATTCCAATGACACATTAGTTGCCCGCAAAAGTTGAGAAATCGAAGGAGTTTAATTCATCCATTAGTTTTAAAATCATTTTTATTTTTAATTTCGTCACAAATGAAATTTTCAACCTTCATACACAAATGACATGTACTTGTAATCGGAAAAAGTCATACATTATATTTGTTTATGTTATATTATAGAATATATTTCCACCTTTTCTTTTCTTTACCTTTTTCTCTCCCAGATATCACTTCTTAGACATGCCCCATATCGCTTCGAAACGTTGCATAATATCACATTTCATGCTTTGAAAACTTCAATTGAATTTGAAAAAAATTTGATGTCGAATTATGTGAAGAATGTCATCTATTGTTAGTGATTTTGAGAAAAATTCTAGTATCCGTTCTCGTAGGTAATGGAGGAATACACCCAAAATAATGTTTGAAAAATTCACAAAACATAAGAGATATCTAAAATCTAAATGTTGGGTTCTTTTTTGAACTCATAAAGTTGGTGATTTCAATCATATAAAGGTGTAATTTTTTTCATTACTTACAATAAAACGCAGTTTGGAAGACACATTTTTTGAGAATAAAAGTTTCAAAAACTTTCTGTATTTGTCCAAAACAAATTTTTGCTTATTTTATAGATACCTTACAATGTCATCTAAAACCCTTCTAAGTATAAAAATGGGATCTCTCTTAGTTTTGTAGAAATAATGAAGAACCGTGCCCAGCACCCTAGACTCTGAACTCTGGATTTCGTGCATACGTGTATAATATTCGTCAATCGTTTATGTAGTATTTCACGTCGTGCACATCGCCTCGGCGTACGTTTTTTATTATCTTTCGACAACTCAGGGTGATCCCATTTTTATATTTACAGTGTTTTTAAAGTGCATTGTAAGGTATTAACAAGAAAAATGTGAAGAAAATCAAAAATGGATTTCTTTCCAACATTCAATTTAACAATTGCTTCTTGAAATATCCAAAGCGTTTTGAAATATTTACAAAGGAAATACTCTTTCGCAGATACGTTTTCTTATGGATAATTTAAAAAAAAATACATCTTACTATCATTGAAATCTCCAAAGTTGCGACATTGAAAAAAAAGAACCAAAGTTTTCAAAGGACCCCGCACCAAATGTACAGTAAATGGCTTTTTGTAAAAAATTATAAATCTAATATTTTTTTGTATTTTTGAACCTGCAGAGCAAAAATCCGAAAGAAAAAAGTAAGAAGAATGGATAGTTTTCAGACAAACACTTGTCAAAGTTTTAATTTTTACATGTATTTTAATAGCAAAATGCTTATTTTAGCGAAATGTTTTTTTTTCTCAAAACCTCTTTGATAGATTTGGCTAAAAGTGTCACATTTTGACGATCAGACTTATTATTATTATCGATTAGCGATTCGAACTCGAAAGTTCATCGC
>CAKNYM010044545.1:0-44480 GCA_932195095.1 Andricus curvator | reverse complement strand
TCATATTTAAAGTCGGAGACGCCCATTCCGCAGTGGCTGGTGTTAGGGCGCACTATACTCCTGCCGAAAAAAGGCAACTTGTCCAACCCAGAGAATTACAGGTCAATAACTTGTTTGAACACGCTTTATAAGATCTTTACAGCTGTCCTCAACAACAGGATTGTTCGACGAATTGAGCCTGTATGGCGAGAGATGTACGAACAACGTGGTTCGAAAGAAGGTGTAGCAGGCTGTCGAGAGAAACTGCTAATTGACAGATGTGTCTGTAAAGACGCTGCAGCCCATCAGCGCGTTCTGTCAATGGCCTGGATTGACTACCGGAAAGCTTTTGATTCAACCTCTCATAGACTTATCATCTGTCTGTTGGAAAGCTTGAAGGTACATCCACACATAGTGAGATGCATAGAGAGATTGATGCCTCTTTGGAAAACTAGATTTACTATCTCATATTGAAATTATCGTGTGACAACGAACAACGTCATCTTCCAGAGGGTCGTCTTTCAAGGTGATACCATGAGCCCTTTGCTTTTTTGCATCACACTTCTGCCTCTATCTCTTGCACTACGAAATTCTCCTGGATACCTCTGTGGCGACACTAATGAGCGCGACCATAAGGTTACTCATGTATTTTATATGGATGACCTGAAGATCTATGCCTCTGGTAAAAGCAAACTTCAAACTGCATTAAATATTGTCAAGAACCACACAGGAGAGATTGGGATGGACTTTGGCTTGGACAAGTGTGCCAAAATTCATCTTAAGAAAGGAAAGATTACTGGCGTTCCCAAGGACCCTGAGCTTGTGGATATAAGTGTTATCAGACATCTTAATACTGGAGAGACCTATACATACCTGGGCGTGCCTCAACACCGCATTCAGGACGTAACATCAGTGAAGGAGTCTCTCCGAAGCAGATACAAGCATCTTCTTCGACAGATTTGGTCTTCCAATCTGTCGGCGTTGAACAAGGTATCTGCGACTAACATGCTTGCCGTCCCGGTTCTACTTTACTCGTTTGGGGTAGTTCAATGGACGAAGAACGAGCTTAAAGCCCTTGATGTCATTACACGTATGATCATGCATATGCATAAAAGCTTGCATATCAATCAAGCTCGGGAGGAATGAAATTAAAGTCCTAACAGAACTATTCATAGGACATGGGAAGTTAGGATATCACAGACATAAGATAGGGCTTGCAGAAAGTCCCCTCTGTCGTCTGTGCGGAAAGGATAATGAGACATCTACTCACATCCTTTGTTACTGCCCTGCGATTGCGGGGAAACGTCTAACACTCACAGGTAATTATTTTATCTATGCTATGGGGTCATGCTTAGGCTTACCAGGGGACGCAACGGGATTACCCAAGCGTCAGGGGCTGCTAAGGTCTCAACCCAGAACTAATAATAAAATAATAAAAAATTGCATATCAATTCGTCAGTTCCGCGATTATATATTTCACGCCGTCAAGGCGGACGCGGACTTCTGAATCTCCAGTGTCTTCATAACCGGATTATTCTAAGTACAGCTTATATCGTTGCGAATGGCAGAGATCCTCCCCTAAAGATGGTCAGGAACCACGAGATGATTGGCGAAGGAGCGTTCCTTTACAAAGCCGCGGAGCAAGCGGTCGAGACCCTTGGCCTGCATTTCAACATCAGAAGTGAGGAAAGTGCATTACTTCATCTAGATGCTTCACTTCTAAAAACCAAAGTGAAGAAAGCAGAGCTTGAAAATTTTCATCAAGAGCTACTCGAGAAGAAAATGCACGGAAACTTTCACAGAAATGTAGAAAAACAGTCCTTGTCGAAAGAGCAAACTTTTGCTTTCCTCAAATCATCAGGGCTTAATTCAGGTACAGAGGGTTTTATTTTCTCATGCCAGGACGGTGTCATTTCCACCTTAGCATACCGTGAGCGCATTTTATGTCAAGAAGTTCCCAGTGATAGGTACAGAGCGTGTCATGCACACGCTGAGTACCTAGAACACATACTATCTGGGTGTCCGATCCACGCGGGAACGACGTATATCTACAGACACAATGCGGCCCTAAGAGTGCTTTATTACCATCTTTGTCGCTCTTACGGTGTTGGCCGCGACCCTGCCCTGCCGAACGCTCCAAGGGAGATAGAGTCGATTGTCCGAAACGAGAAGTGCCAAATTTTCTGGAACTACGATTTTCGGGCAGCAGTCTCCGTTGCGCACTCGAGGCCTGACATTGTTCTCCAAGAGTTCGAGAAACGAACTATATTCGTGATCGAATTCTCGGCTCCGTCCGAATACAACATCACTGCAAAGGAGAAAGAAAAAGAGGAGTGGTATCAAGACCTTAAAAGAGAGCTACAACGACTGTACCCAAAATATTCGGTACAAGTAATTGTCCTTGTGATAGGTGCTCTCGGAGGTGCGAAATTATCACTGGTTCGCAATCTTAAAGCCATACCCGCGTGCCAAAAATATGCCAAGGCACTTGCGAGATGGATGCAGAAAGCTGTCATCCTTGGGTCGCTTCGTGTCCTCAAGACACACGAAGGTTTCGCCGGCCTGTCGTTGTGATTTCGTCGTTGCCTATGACCACCCATCTCACAGTTGTGAGACGTGGCCATAAGTGTGATGTACCGCGGTGCTACTGGGGGCTATTGATATTTTTTTTTAGATGGCAGTTGCTCTCAGTGGGAATTTGCTAAAATTTACCCCACCCCCACAGGAGGCAGGGGTGGGGGTAACTTTGTAATTTCAAATGGCAACCCCAATTTTTTATCACAGATTCAGGTTCTCCTTTACGAAATACGTAAGTTTTATTCGGAAAATTTGTTTCGATTCGCGATAGATGGCGCTGCAATTGCGAAAAATGAAATTGTTGACACTACTTTTAGCTCTACCCAGGAATAACGACGCGGACGTAGTAGTTGTCTATTCCCTTCGGGGTGCTTAATTTCGGTGAGTCCCCTTGCCTCTCACCATCCATCGGGGTGCTTAATTTCGGTGAGTCCCCTTGCCTCTCACTACAGGGATGCTTGATTTCGATTAATTATTTTACAATAAGTGCTCAAAATGGTGTCCTCGCACTTCGATGCACTTGTTAATCCGAGCTTTGAAAGATTCCGCACAACTGCGAATTGTGTCTGGTGATATTTGTGCACAAGCAGACCTGATTCGCTCGATCATGTTATCACGAGTTGTGGGCACTTCTTGATACACGCGATTCTTTAGATAACCCCACAAATAGAAATCCGGCACCGTAAGATCTGGCGATCTGGCAGGCCAATTTACTGGACCTCCTCTACCGATCCATCGTCCATTGAATTCGCGATTGAGTACTTCCCTCGCGATTGCCGCATAATGTGCTGGACAACCGTCATGTTGAAACTACATGTTGTGTCGCACTTCCAAGCTTAGGTCTTCCAGCAATATTGGAAGTTGATTTTCTAAAAAGTTACGATATTTTTCACCGTTGAAATTTGCATCAATTAAATACGGACCGATAAGTTGATCTCCAATTATTCCACACCAAACGTTCACGGACCATGGACGCTGATGTTCAACTTCACGCAACCAATGTGGATTTTCTACACTCCAATAATGCATGTTGTGCCGAATAACGTTACCATGGTTTGTGAAAGACGACTCGTCTGTGAAGAGTACTAGAAAAAATAAATTCGGGTTTCCTTGTATCTGCTGAACCGCCCATTGACAAAATGTCACTCGGTTCTGAAAATCATTGCCATGAAGTTCTTGATGCAGTGAAATATGATACGGATGATAATTATTACGTTTTAATACCTTCCAAACACTGGATAGAGACATTCCGGAATCGCGGCTTAGTTGTCGAGTACTAGCATGAGGGTCATGAGTGACTGCAGCTAAAATTGCAATTTCATTATCAACTCCAGTAACTGTTACTTGACGCTTCCTTTTTTTCGGTTGTACACTTCCGTCAGTGATGAAGTTTCGGACAACCCGGTAAAAAGAAGCGCGTGAAGGAACACGTTCTGGAAAGCATTGAGCATAAAGCGTGAGAGCATCATTGATATTCCTGCCACTTTCTCCATAAATGAGAATCATTTCAATCTTCTGTTGCTGAGATAGAATTTCCATTGTAAAAGTAATGAAGTAAGGTAATGAGGAAATACAACGACACCCAAACCAACTCAAACGAACGTGACCAACAATAATAACCCAAACGAAAGCAACCAACACACCCAAATCAAATGAACACAATCAACCTTCCTAATGAATAAGCGTTAAGCACGGACAGACGCGGTTATCGCTCGGCCGGAATGACGTCGAGGATTGTACACAGTGGAGACTCGATGATATGTAATGTCTACATCCAAAATCGACTGTCGTCAACCAACTGCATTCGGGAATGGTTTTCGACCGTTTTATCACTCTTACTGTCCCGTTGCCAAAAGTTCAAGCACCCCGATGGATGGTGAGAGGCAATGGGACTCACCGAAATCAAGCACCCCGAAGGGAATAGACAACTACTACGTCCGCGTCGTTATTCCTGGGTAGAGCTAAAAGTAGTGTCAACAATTTCATTTTTCGCAATTGCAGCGCCATCGCGAATCGAAACAAATTTTCCGAATAAAACTTACGTATTTCGTAAAGGAGAATCTGAATCTGTGATAAAAAATTGGGGTTGCCATTTGAAATTACAAAGTTACCCCCACCCCTGCCTCCTGTGGGGGTGGGGGTGGGGTAAATTTTAGCAAATCTTTTTTCCCCCTCGAAAATAAAAAGTTTTTATTCCAGACATTTTTTCCGTAGGATGCGTATTTTTTGAGATATTTCGTTGTCTCAAGTTAAAAAAAACACCCTGTATATATATATATATATATATATACAAGAATGTACAACATTATTATATTGAATTAATGAAATGAGATGCTTCATCGAAATTTAGATTTACTAGTTTATAATTTATACTTACATCTTTTTTAGATAATGACGGCCTATTCCTGTTTTAAATCAAATATGTATTGAAGATGACAAATTGGCTAACTTAAATACTTGTTGTGTAAAAGATTTTCTTTTCATGCTCGGGCAAGAATGAAAAAAAAAGTTTTACATAAAAAGTATTGAAATTTTCTAATTATCTATAAAAAAAATGGTGTAATTGTGGATATTGCAGTATTTATGGAGTAAAAAGAGGCAATTTTATTTTGAGATTGGGTCCTGCTTATAACACACTTAAAGTAAAATCAATGAAGTAATTCAGCCAAAATTCGGAACTTAACCTACACAACTTCTTTGTCGGTAATGTCCAACAATTTGCACAACACCTTTCATTTCTTGATTGGCGGCACTTCCTCAAAGGCTTTCAGTAAAATAGTTTCATATTCGTCAATTTCTCTTTCTTGAAGAAATTGCTCGTCACTCGTTGGCAGTGTTCCCAGCGATGATTCCTTCAATATAAGACGACGATTCGTCGCCAGCAAGTCACGCGGATTGCGTTCTTACGCACCTTTTTGCACGCGGTGGTAGGTGTGGTAGCTGGTTCGAACGTAACAGCGTCTGGGGAGTCCTGAGGGAAATCGAAAGGTAACGGAAAAAGTGTAATCCGTAATGAGGCGGTGGGTTGGCCAGAAGGGCGTGCAGGTGTAGGTAGCCGCAAAAGTAAAGGAGGTACCGACGGTTAGGGTTGTGATTCCATGAAACGTTTCATTGAAACATTGAAAGTTTCATGAAACAATGAAACGTTTCATGGGACCAAAGTTAACGGAAACAAACGTTCAAACTAGATTTAAACTTTCTTATGCAAATATTTATTTCTATATCAAATATTTATTTAAAATATTGAGAGATATAACACTGATAAAAATTGAAACATGTTTTTGAAAGAAAACAATTTATAAAAATAAGCCTGCATAGTTTAATGAAATAGCAGAATGTTATTTTATTAATTTCCATTCGAAGTTTCTACATTTTTAATGAAATCATTTTAAAAATGAAACATTCTAAAAATTAAATATGTATTAAATACGAAATTTATTTTCATTTTATTGAAATCAATTTAAAATTTTTTTAAATAAAATATTTAAAAAAATACATTTTATTAACAATTAATACGTGATTTATTTATTTAAATTAGTTGAAACGATTTGCTTCGAAACACAGAGGATACTATTAAATGTTTATATTTAATACCTAATAGTATTTTTTCATATTTTTAATTTTCCCGCCCTAATGTTTGAAACTTTGAAAACTTTGAAGCGTTTCCAAAGATTCATGAAACTTTTCATTTGGTCAAACTTTCATGAAACTTTACAACACTACCGACGCTTTCTTGTGTGTGAATGAACTCGATTTCCTAATCGAGAGTGGAGGGGAGCACTCCAGGCATGAAGGTGGCGTCCAAGGCAGCTGGGGGTGATATTCGTCTACAATAATACCCAGTAGGGCGGTTCGCTGGGGGGAGAGCTCGTGCTAGATCGCCCGTTTAGAGTTCTTACTAGCGGGGAGTAGCCTGGAGGTATCGACTATGTGATCGTTGGTAGCCGTCTTATGGGATTACCCAACCTTGTTAAAGATCTAGAGGTCGACTCCTGGGGGAAGAGGAACCACGACGGGCTGTCGGGGTTGAGCTCAAAGTAAAACGGAACTGCGTTTCGAAGATCAGGGCGCTTTTAAGTGGTGGTCCAAGGAAAGAGACTCGCAGAGTGTGTGCGACATTGTCGGGTGGTGTCACCCGCTTATGGTCGTGTGTGGATAGCATGGTCGTGCCTCGCTTGTGTTGAGACGCTGGCCTGGCTGTTGGATGACAGTGGTGGTAGAACGATTAGCGGGACGGTAAAGGGAGCACCTTATCGCACACGGTACGTGGCACCGGGTGGGAAAGTGAATGAAGCTCGTATTCGAGCAGTGGGTTAGGTTCCGCGGTGATACGGGGTTTCCAAGGGAATTTAGAGACTCTCCTCGATGTTGGCGTTGACTTTGTCGGTACGGGAGCGACTTTCTCCGTAGTAACGACGGGATTTTCCTGTGCGATGGAGAGCTTTGGGCAAACGGTAATGATACTCTCAGTGATTAAGAACGGTTTCTCCGTGTCGATGAATCCTCCTGCCGAAACGGGAGTAATTCTCTCCGTAACTGGGTTCGGTTGTGACGTTGCTGTGAAGGCGGCATGTAAGGGTTAAAAGGTGAGGGTCCACGAATAAGGTAGATGATGTAAGGTAAAAAGCTTGCGGTCTCGAAACGCGCTATAGTCCAGGCGCCCTATGAAATTTCACGCAGAAAATGCTACCTGAAATTTAACTTCGGATTATTGTAGTGTTAGTATGTAGAACGAAAGCCTATATGTTTGAAACCAAGATTACGCAAGCACTGTGTGTGTAAACAATCGTCAAAGATAGCAAAGGCAGGTTTTTTGTTTATTGCAACGAACCTATGTGTCTGTCAGAAAAAAAGTTCAGTTAAAAAATGTAGGTTTCACAAATGTCTACAAAGTGACGTGTCGTACGTTAATATTCGTTCAATTGTTTACTTGGAAAAAAATAAAAACCATCCGAAAGTGCCTTTTCATAAATATGCAATTATTTTTTGCAATAATTAAGCAAGAAGTTTCAAAATTTCAGAAAATATGCCTCTTGTCACCCTTAAAAAGTGTGCAAAACTTCAGCCCAAAATAATTACTAGTTTACGTAAAAATTAATAACTCTTTTGTGATTAAAAAAAGAACTTTTTTTCAACCGCATTTCTAGAGATTTGAGCGATATGATATCAGCTAAAGTGGGTGATTGTACTCTACAAGAGTTGTACTATCAAGTAAATTTTGTGGCAGAGCGACTTTTTATAATTAAATTGCATAAAAGTGGCTTGCAAAAGATGTTAAGCTTTCTTCATATAACAAATGAAATAACTCCGTCAATTTTCATTTCGCGAAGCTCAAGTTCGTACCAAATATAGAAAACGAGTTCTCCTAATTGTTACGAAATTCAAGAAAAAATGCATTTTAAATTTATTTTTTGTCTTATTCACAGAAAAGGGTCGACGCAGCCAGTGAAGGCCGAGTGGGGGAAGCCGCTGTGGTATGCCAGGCGCTCGCGCCGAAACTGAATTCACGTGTTTAAATCGCAAACAGTTTTAATATCTCAGCAACAAATCGGTGTATCAGGATGTTTTTCTTTTTTTTTTGACTAGCTTTCCGTGCTAGTTATAAATCTGTTGGTTGCTTTTCGAAAACATTATACCTAATACCTCAAGTCTAAAACTATTTTATATATTGAAGGCTTTATTAAAGCTTGCGGGTGAGGCTCGTGAAATAAGTGGATACCCCCGATTTTATTAACCAGTATTTATTTAATAAGCAGCGCTCCCAATGCGTACACAGTGACTTTTACTCGCCGACTGAGTCCCGCACTCAAGCGGTGTGACGTGACACGAGCGCCACGCAACAGTAATAGCGGGAGACAGAGCATGATAGAGAGCTGTAGAGTTGGCGCTTCTACCTTATACTTCTGACACTCCCTCCCGACTGCTCGAAGACTCTCTATTACAATTCATATAATTTTAATTTAATTGCATTCTTTTCCTTCTCATTATATATATATAATTTTTTTTCAACTCCAGTTCCCGTATCTTGCCCTGGGCTGTAGTCGGTTCATCGTTGAAAACGTCGTTGAAGAGTTAGTCTCCTAAAACACAACAATTACACATGTTAATTACATCAATAGAATTAAAGATTAAAGAGTCTCGCTGTTAATTTTTCGTGCAACTCAAACGAAAGCGGTTTAATAAAAATATCCGCAATTTGATCTTTAGATCTCAACCATTTTAGTGTTATTCGATTGAGTTTTACGCACTCCTTGACATAATGTTCTTTTATCTCTGACATATGTCTCAACTTATTTCCATCGCTCGTTTCTGCATTGACAACGGCTGCTTGGTTGTCGCACCACAGGAGCATAGGATAAAATGATTTATACAAAATTAACTTTAATGAATTGTTCAAAGACATCATTTCCTGACACGTCATGCTCATCGCCACATATTCGGCCTGACATGTGGACAGAGAAACATAAGGTTACTTCCGAACTTTCCATCTGAGTCCATCTGAGTACCCTAGAATACTATTTTCCACGCCCGTATATCTAAGGGAAAAATGTTTTGTCCCTTTAAGGTACCTAAAGTCTCTCTTAGCCATTACCCATTCATGTTGTGTGGGGTTTACCTGATGTCTGATCAGAACATTTAATGCATTTAGTTCTGTTCTGTCTAAATCTCGAACCTCTCCCCCATAACCACATTCTCGCATCTTTCTCGCCCGATTTGCGACTTGCGTTGTTACCATGGACGATCTTTGTAGACATACTTAATTAAAACCGTGTTTCTCCGAGAGCTTCTCAATGTACTTTTCTTGAGACAGTTCTAATACACGCTTGTCTCTATTTCGCCTAATCGAAATTCCAAGAAACTCCCTTGGCTCACCCGAAATGCTCATTTCAAATTCTGTATTAAGTTTCGCTTTGACCTCGTTAAGCTTGATTAAATCATTAGAAGCCACAATTATGCCATTCACATAAAGTAAAAATAAGAGAAGTTTATTGCCATTCCTCCACGTGAACAAACATGGTTCTAAATCTGAATTTTTAAGTCCTAAAATCAAAGCTACCTCCATAAATTTGTCATTTCACCGCTTTGAACTTATGCATAATCCATATAGAGCTCTCTCAAATTTACACACCCGATTTTTACTCTCCCCCATTAAATTTTCCGCTCCCTCTGGAATTTCCATATAGATCTCTTCATCTATAGTACCGTTGTGAAAAGCGGTTTTTACGTCAAGCTGACATATATCAAGGTCAAATTTATTTATAATTGCAAACACGGTTCTCACTAGAGGCAGTCTCGAAACCGGAGCATAAGTTTCACTGAATTCATTCACATTTTTATCCTTAAAGCCTCTTACCACCAAACGCGCCCGGTATTTTACGCTATCGATAGCCTCAATTTTTTGTTTGAACCCCCATTTCGAGTCGACTATGTTAGTTTTCTCAACCGTTTGTGAATTTCTTGGCCGAATTACTACTCGCCACACTTTATTTATAGACATTGAGTCGAGTTCTCCTCTAATCGCGCCAATGGTGCCGAGTAGACTTCGTCCGTGGTGCTTGCAATTTCTGATTCTTTCTCAAATTCTCTTAATTCACAAAAAATTACTTGAGCTTCTATCTGCTCATCAATTTGCAATGATTCTAAACTATTATCTACAATTTTCTCATAATTCTTTGGTACATTCCCATTTAAGTCAGTCTCTTTTGGTACGTTTTTACGAGGTCTACCTCTTTTGCGTTCGATCTCTCCCTGCAGTTCTAAAGAACTTTCGGTATCTTCTTCTCCTTGCTTACATTCCACAAACCATTTTTCTTTATCTATCTCGCCCGTTTCTACAAGGAAATCATTCATAGCTCCCTTTTCATATTTGTCTCCGTAAACTAACTTCTCATTAAAGCGCGCGTATCTGCTCTCATAGTACTTCCCTTCTTCGGGCTTTAAGAACTGAAAACCTGTAGGAGTATAACCCACTAAAATAACGCGCCTGCCTTCATACCTGAATTTGGGACCTACTTTTCTTTGTACTTTGATCTACGCTCCACAACCGAAACGTTTGATTTGATTTACATCAGAATGACGGTTGGGAGCAAATGCTTCTAAAGGAGTAATCATATTGTTAGCTTTGTGGGGAGTCCGATTATATGCAGATACGACAGCATTCACTGCTAAGTCCCATACATTTTCTGGGAGCTTTGAATCATAAATATACGACCTGACCTTATTCTGTAAGGTTTGATTAAACTGTTCAGCCACGCCATTGTATTGAGGGGTATCCGGGCCCCCCGGGTCCTACTTCGCGCCCAATTTATTCAAGACTTCGACAGTGTAGCCCATGAACTCTGTTCCCTGGTCCGATCTAAGATAGCATACTTTTGCATCATAGCCGAGTAAATGTTTCGCTCTTCTAACAAAGTTTTCGAAACATTTTCCCGTTTCACACTTTGTTTTCATGCAATATGCCATAGCTAACCTAGATTTATCGTCAATAAACACTGCGATGAATTTATACCCTTTGTTGTGTGTAGGCGGACTTATAGGACCCATTAAATCGGTGTGTATGATTTGTAGTGGGGCTGTTGTTCTTCTTCGCACGGAACTAAAAGGCAGTCTTTTAATTTTAGCGATCATACATACTTCGCAGTCCCGCAGCGAATCATCGAATTTCGCACCCTGCAATTCTTTATTATGGGGATATTTTTGCTGCAAAGCTTAAAGCTTAAAGATACTCTACCGCGGCGTGCCCAAATCTCACATGCCACAGGAGAGTTTTATTATTTTCCTGGAACTTTTTGTAAATAGTAGAAAAGGGCGATTCTTTTTCATCCAACTCTACTATTGGCAACTCGTCAATATCTGGAAAGTTTCGATTGCAGATTGTCGTATCGAATTTTGACAACTCTCGCAGATCTAAATTTTCATCGATAATTTATTTTTTTCCAAGTTCTTTTTCGCTGAACTATCTCGCCCGTGCTTTTACTCTCATCTAGAGAATTCGCTGTCTCTACTGTGTCATCTTTTACCGCAGTACTTCGTGTGAATTTTTTTTTCACTTGCACATTCATCCACGTTGTATGCAAAAATCTTAGGCTTTTTTACAGGAAATGATTTCTAGATTAACTATCCAATACGGTTTTTTATACACCCGATAAAAATACTTGATTCGTCACTCCCTTTTGTATGGATATTCGCGCTTTCGTTTTTATTTGCGCACCTTCGTTATTCTCTTGAGTCTATACTGCTTCACGTTGAGGCCTCTTATACGCCTTGTACTTTGGGCAGTCTCTCTTCACGTGGTCCGTTATTTGGTGGCAGCCATAACACTCCCTAAGGTTGCTATTTTGCGGCTTACTGCAGTTCCTGGCATAATGGCCATCTCCACCGCAATTGTAGCAATAATCCTTCAGATTTTTTCTCTCGTACTTGCCCTGGTTTGCTGTGCGTGGTGTCCTATTTTCACTCGCTCCCACTGCACTTGCTTGGTTTCTCAATGCCTCATCCTCCAATAATAATTTTTTTAATTGAGTATAATTCAAACCAACATCGCCATTCATGGTTTTGTGCGGAAATTCATCTGATTGAATGTTCGGTACCGACATCATGATTGCGTTGAAGAAGGTATCTCTTTTCTCACCCTCAGAGAATGAAGTAGCACCTGGAGAGTTTTCATAACTTCGATGCAACTCTTCGAATTGTTCACAGAAATCCGCGGCTTTAACTTTCCCAATTATATATTTCATGTTATACAATTGTTTTCTTACTGAGAGCGATGTTAAATTACTCTCAGCCTGTTTTAATTCTTTAAGTTTGTCTATAATATCGAGTGGTTCCTTTAAATGCATAACTTTGGAGTAATAATATCAACCATTCTATTAATTAAAATATCTCTTACTCTAAATTTTTGACTTTCGATGACGTCCTTATCAGAAACATCCAAAGTTACAGAATTGTCAATTATATGCAAAAGATCACTCGCCCACAATTCTGAAGAAAAGTAATCGAGGAAGTGCTCGTATTTCAATTTTGACGTTAATTGATATTGACGTCGAGTATTTCCTCCTTTATTTACAGTTTCTAAACTTACGGTTTCTTTAACTTTATCAGATAATAGACTACCTTCAGTAACTCGCTCATGTCATTCAAGTTATTTTTAATTGATTTAAATTCAGACCGGATTATGTCCTTTAATTCATTACTTAAATTATTATTATTCTCTCCAGATGCTAACCTTCTTTCAGTAGAGAAACCTATTTCACTTTCCCCGCGGCCTGATTGTTCCTGCGCTGAGTCGTTCAATGCATTGGAGTTTTCAGGAGGAGCTCCAAGTTGCTGCTGGCCACTTCGTCCAACTTCTCGCCCATTGTCACCTCGCCCAGAATTTTGTGTTGCCACACCAACATCTCGCCCGTGATATCATAAGTCATCAATAGAGTCTTTTAACCAGTTGATCGCCCCCGAAAGCCTGCTAAGCTCCTTAGCATTTTCAGTTGCGTCTTGACTCAGCTTAGGAAGCTGCTTCTCAAAAATCGAGTTTGTGCTCACAATATAGTTCACCGTCTCTTGCAAGCGAGGAATTATGTTCTTATGCTGTTCAGTTTTATCTATGATTTTGATTTAAGAGGTTCCATTGGTCAGAGCGATTTCGGGAAAAATATTTTTACCGGTTACGTCATTGATCATGCGAAGTTTGTTGTTGTTACCTTTAACCATGGAGTCAGCCAGTGCCTGCTGATATCCCTTGCCGAGAAAATTCGCACTTAGTTCAATCTTTCTCTCGCCTGAATTCTCGCCCTCTTTTCCATCTGCGCGGGGAGCAGCAGTCCCATTCGTTGCACCCGTCTGGCCAGACATCTCTTCCTTCTCGGCAGGGTTGAGATGGTTCTCGGTGCCCGGTAGCACTGGTGGAATTCCTTGCTCGACCGTTGTGTTGTACCACAGAGTCAGCCTCTCCCATTGTTCGTCTTTATGCATCAATGCCGACAATCCGACAGACCCACCTCTATAGTATCTCTTGTTCTAATTGGAACAGCTATTTTCACCCAAATTGACAACAACAAAAAAGACTCCGAGAAACTATTTTTTTTTTTTTGCAAATAAAGTGTCGGGAGTATAATTTTATAAATATTATGTAGCTACCTAAGTCTATTTACATGTACATGTGCTAGCCCATATACATGCGGACAATATGCTCCCTCCCTTCCTTTCTCATTTTATTAACTTTTATTTCATGTTTCTGAGCTTTTCACATTCAATTAAAATTCCATTCTTTTTAAAATCTATATATAAATATTCATGTATATACATATAATCCCCCTTTTTATCACCCCGTATATGTATACATAACATCTTCATTTCACACCCTCGACGAATGTTTACACACCTGTTGTATATCCTGGACCAGTCTTTGGACAAATATGCATGACGTCGCCTTCTAGTTTCAGAAATGTCTCCTCGCCCAGGTGCACCATTTTAAGGCGGAAAGATTCAATTAGATACTCCCAGACAATCATCAATGGATCCGCTGTTGATATACAGCATAATTAGGATTTTGGCTAAATTTTAATTACATCCTAAATTTTTTATTTTAAATACTGCAGCGGAATTAAAATTATCCATATTTTCAGAAGGCCTTATTCCATTTTTACATCATTAAAATTTTTCCAAATTTTAAGAAAGCCATATTCTAATTTTTACATAATTAAAAATTTCAAATTTTAGAAAAACCATATTCTATTTTTATACAATTACAATTTTGCCTCCAAATTTACGAATGTCATATTTTATTTTTTCACATACCGTGAAGGAAAAGGTAACAAAAATTCCCGTACGAAAATACCATTTGCGGTTGATTTTTATAGAGCTCTTAATGTAAGTATAATCCTAACCAAGTCATGCATCTATCCTCTGTCTAGAAATTCGTACACCTGCGCCCGCGTGCGAGAGAGAAAAAGACAGAACGCCGAAGCACAGACAGAAGAGAGAAAAAAAAGCCCGCGCCCCTGAACTCTTCAAAAGATATAGTTTATACATCCGCGTGGCCGCTCGGCTGCGCGACACGCAACACACCCAATATATACCTACTCTGGACGCTTATGCACACACGCTTCTCAGAAATCTCCCCGCTCGAGTTTTTCCTGTGATGCAACTTGTCTGTTGCGCACTCCGCGTCCGCAGCCCCCTCCCCCATGCGCCACACGTCTCGCGCACTAAGTCCTACTTTCTCTTGGTGACTCCACACTAAGCCCATTCCGCTCCGCGCGGCGCGGCACTGCACGTGCGTTTACCTTGCGTTCTAAGTAGTACCAACCTCCGGGTAGAGAAGTGAAAGTTACTAGGGAGAAAATATGACCGCCATAGATTGCTGGAGCACAGTTTTAGACATGAATTCATAAAGTTGACATGTCACACTGTTGATTCAGGTTAGGGGTGAGGGGATATATTTAAATATTATCATTGTTAATTAATCAACACGGCTATTATTGTTTTCACAATTCAGAATTCGTTCAGACTGCAGATTTTATTTTCCTTTCAACGGAAGAGTCTGTAAAGAACTTAGGGAAATCCTTCCCTCAAAATATTTTATTAAAGAGCGATAATTTTTCATTTTAAACCATTTTTGTTGTGGTTTGCTTTTTTATCAGAAAATCCATTGCTAGTGACTCAGAAATGACCGTATTTATTAGGAGAATTTGTCAGGTGACATCATTTGTTTATAATTTTAATAAAGTAATTGATTAATTAAATTAATTTTAATTTACTTTAATGAATTAAAATTATTACAGTACATTGAATTTACTTTAATAATTTTAATTAACTTTCAACCAAACAGATGAATTTTTAACTACAGTTACGGTGAATATACAACTGAAATAGTTGGATAATCAGTTAAAATAATTGATTTTCAATTTTTTTTTAAACTTTAAAGCTAAGGAACGAATTTGTCTGTAAAACAGTCGACTTTTTAACCCAAAAATCTGCATTTTCCAGAGGTACCCCAGTGCCGACAACTAGACCATGCAATTCTGGAATGGTTTCATTCAGCCCCATGCCACTTCTCTGTGGAGGCCTGCGGAAAATATTGTCATGAGAGTTGACGGTCGCCGTGTGGTGGCGCCAGCTATGCAGTTGGCCTAGAATTCAAATAATGCATGGCGAAAGTGTTAAAAAAGAAAAGTTTTTTAAATAAAAATCATTTTCTGATAGTTCTGGGTAAAAGATAATGATCTTTAAGACTTTTTTAATCTTTTGAGTTGAAAATAATTTGCAAAAATAGTCAAATAGTCCAAATTTTATAATATTGTTTATTATATTATATAATATAATATTTTTTATTATATTATATAATATATAATATAATATTTACTTTATTTATTTATTAATTTAAATTCATTTCGGATTTTCAAATATTTTAATAAACAAATTATATATTTTAATCAACTTCTTAGAGAGAGGGTAGGTAAAATTATTAAAATAATACCTAAGTTATAGAATGAAACATTTTTTTATACATAAGTTTTTAGTGAAAGTTAAGTATTAAACATACACATGCTTTCACCGCAGCAACAAATTAATAACAATGTTTCAACAGAAAATAAACAATTTTTATATATATATATATATATATATATATATATAAATTTCTTATGCCTCTTAGTATTTGTATACAATAAGTATTTTCTTTCCAAATAATTTGTATTTAGTATATAACATATTAAATATTTTAACAGATTTTATTAAATGTCTTAAATGAGTCCTTCTAAACATCTTTCAGAATGATTCGGATTCTTCCCAAAATTTCGTTTAAATCCTGCAAAATTAAAAATATTTCCTTAAAATCTTCCAGATTCATTTTTAATAATTTTAGAAATCTTTTTCAATCTTTTTAAATATTCTCTTAAAATTAATTTTTCAAAATAAAGTCATTTTCAATTTTCCTAGGAATCTTAAGAAAATGTTTTTTATTATTTTGAAGCCTTTTACAATTCTTAAAAATCTTCTACATTTTTTGTTCGAAACCTGCACAAATCTGTATTTTGTTTTCAATTTAAGCCGTGGGCTATTTGCACCGAAATTACGGTACGAATAGCCAAATTTTGTCAGTGTACGTACAGACTTCGTTTAAAATATTCGAAATTATTTCAAATTTTAAATTGAAACTAAATTCAACTTACTTGCATTTTTTCTAGGAATAATAATAATAGGTGTTCATTATTTATTATACATCGAAATTCAACAATTTTACTTGCAAATTAAATTTTTTGTAAAAGAACAATTAAAATTGTGACTTTCAAAGTTTAGTTTTTTTGTTTAATTTTGAATATTTGATTTACAATTACTGATTTTAAGTGAACAGTCAAAACATTTTAAATATTAAGCAAAACTGTTATTTCCCCTAATTAAAAAATTTCAAATTTTAAAGTTTCAAATTTTAGAGTAAAACAATATTTTTAAATTTAATAAAAAGTCTTTAAGTATGGATATATTGTTTTGAAGTTATTTTAGAATTTTAAATAGTTCATAAAGTTTCAATCATGCGTTTCCATTTGTTTAACTACTAAAAGACTTTCTAATTTGAACAGTTTAATCTCACGTTAATTCTGAAAATTCTTAAATTTTGAACTGATTTCGAATCGTCTTGTAAAATTAATTATTATTCACTTGCTAATCCTTAATGCACAGTTCAATTTTAAAAATCATTATAATTTATATTCACAGTTGATCAACTAGAAAAATTTTTTATACAAAATTTTCGATTTCAAATGCTTCTATAATTAAAAAATTTAAATCTAAAATAGAAAATTTTCAAGTGAAAGATTTTTGAATTATGCATTGTACACTGAATGATATCATAACTGAAACAGATAACAATTCAACTAATTATTTAAAAAACTGTTGAAATCAAACTTGGACCGATTTTTTTTTCTAAATATTTGAAAAAAAATCCCTGTCAAAAATAAATTCACTCTCATTTGCCGGTTTTTCCCGGTCTCATGAAATTCCTGGCCATTACCCGATCTCACAAAATTCCCGGTCATTTCCCGGTTCAGCTGTCACCCTGAAAATATATTAAGATATCATTTTTTTATAATCTAATGTACAAAAACCTTTTCTCGGATGATATCTCCTGGGTTGAAGTGCAACGAACAAACTGCATCACCAGGCTTCAGTTTGACATCATCCCTTAAAATAGCTATTTGCCATTGTTTAATAATATTTGGATCATTTGGCACTTTGAAAAATTGTATTTTGTTATCTTTGCCCTGCTCCCAATTACTTTTGTATCCCGATTTACAGTAAAAACAAACGCACTTCGCCATTTTTTATTCAAAATTTTAACACTGGGGGTATTTTGGAGCATCGGTAAATAAATGCAGATTTTTACATCTGAAAGCAGTTTTTCTCAGATTTCTTTTGCTTAGAAGATGACAAATGTCCCAAAGATCACTTAAAATACTCGAAGATTATTTGACACTGTCAGTAATGTACTTTTAATGTGTTATTAAATTAAATTTTATTATTTTGCCATGCATTCGCAACGAACATAGGCCAACTGCATAGCTGGCGCCACCACACGGCCACCGTCAACACATTGTACATTTTCAACTCAGAGTTCCAGGGGGCTGGTTTCATTCGTTGGCACCCCTGTCTCGTCAGCAAAAAGTAAGGTTATGTGACCACGTGTAAACACGGTAAACACGAAAATCTAGTGATGACATGGAGTATTCTGTACATATTTCAGGTAAATAGATGAAAGGAAAGATATTTTATGCATTAACGGCACAAGCCTGGAGAGATGAAGAATTAAGAAAAATAAAGTTAAAAGAAGATGCAATTAAAGCAATAGAAGATAAAAAGAAAGCTCGGAAAGAAAAAAAAGAAATCGAAGAAATAGCTAAAGAGTAGAAAAAGCGGAAACGATTAGAAGCGAAAGATGCTAATGTAACCAAAAAGATATTTTAAAAAACTATAGGGAAAGAAAATCAACTACTAGATAATAGCGTGATCGATAATCAGATTCTAGTTGTTCAGAATAAACGAGGTCGGCCACCAAAAATAAATAATAAATAGGTAACTCGAAATTGCTATTCTTAAGATTTATCTTTTGATTTTATAAGACAATTGCTTGTCGAGAATTATTATATTAATATTCTTAATATGTAAATTAAGAAATAATATAACAAAAATATGTCTTTTACAATCAAATACAGTAATTTCTGAATAAAACTTTCCTTTTTTTTACATAAAATCGCATTCACGAATTTTTTATTGAAAGCCTTGTATAGAAATTTAATATTATAGAAAATTATGTAAATATGAATTTAGGATTAATAATATAAATATTATTTAATATTCATCAGATGAAGAATTTCGTTTTTAATCAATGTTTTAACATAACCAATTAAATATTGAGAGGTTAGGTGAGTGCAGTGCCAAGCACTGGGGACGGGGGTGCCAATAGCCGGGGTTAGCAGTGCCAAGCACTAAAGTTTTGGGACTATATACTTATTTTTAATAATTTTTCAAGTTTTTGTCATTTTTTGGAAGTAACTGAATATTCCAGTGTATTCGGCGTTAAATTTTGGTTGTATGTACAATTATAACTATTAAAGATTTGAAGATTTTATGTGTAGATCTATTCCCTAATGTCTGAATTTTCTCTTAAGGTGCCAATAACTGGCGCTCTTACCCTATACTTCGAAAACATAAAAAATTCATTTCATGTTAAACTTAATGTTTGTAAACAATTGGTGTGAACAAATATTCAACTGTGTCGACTTCTGTGAGAAAATGTTTTTTAACTAGTATTTCTGAGATTTATTTAAAAAAACGATAGCTGGTGTCTAAAAACTTCAGATTACTATTATAAAAATGAAATATTTTATATTGTTAATAATAAATGTTATAAACAAAACACCTATTTTTGGCTTCTCCTTGCTGAAAAATTGGTTTCCAGTTATCACAGTACAAATGGAACTCAAAAAAGGGGAACTAGGGTAATTTTTTCACAAAAAAGTTGGAAGATAAGGGAAAGAATACACATTAATATTTACATGTATACAAGAAGAAACAATCTTTTGATAAGAATTACTGAATTTTTAAATAATGTTTAATGATTTCTTAATGACTTATGACATTGAAGAATTTTTCTTACAAATTGGATATAGCTACAAGGAGATGCTCAAAGTTGGAATTTTTTTAAATCTCACAAATTTCCTACTGAGAGTCCAGTGGACGAATATTGATTTGCCAAAAAACATTATTTGCCTGTAGCGACTCGTTCTCGAAAAATCGACTTTTTTCAGCATTTTTGTTTTATGAAATGAAATGTTTATTCAATGAATTCTCATGTTGAATTCAGCAGTTTGAAATTGAGGAACATTCAACTGTTGAGAACTCGATGTTCAACTTTCTTCAATTTTCTTACGTTTTCAATTTTCTTCACTTTTCAACAGTTGAAAATTCTGTTTTTTTTATTTCCAACAGTAGGATTTTCAACTGTTGAAAATTCAATTACCAGTTTTCTTACATTTTCAACAGTTGAAAATGCAATGTTTTCAATTTTCAATCATTGTATTTTCAACTGTAGAAAATTCAGTGATAAATTTTCATCAATTTTAAACAGTTGATAATACAACGTTTAATTCTCTTCAACTTCCAAGCGTTCAATATTCAATTTTGTTCAATTTTCAACAGTTGAAAATTGAACAAAACTGTTTCAAATTAAAGAAAATTGAATTTAATAAGTTGTAGCAGAATTATACTGGAATACGATATTTATTCTCTCTAGGCTCATTTCATAAAATACAATACAAGTTACTTTGAAATTCGTCGACGAATGACGTCAGAACTTATTAGTTTAAAATTCGCTCGAATTTGGCCGTACAAGATTTCGCCTTTTCGCTCATCTAAGACATCCAAAGAGATCCATAATAAATTTACTGCATACAAATGCGCAGAGATACTTACACTAATCGCTCCCGGATAAAAGAGATGGTACCTTACTTTTCCTGGATAAATTCTATGGATAAAGACGATATTTCTACAAAAAAGTTGAATTTTCAACCAAAAAGATGAATTTTCAACCATAAGGAGTAATTTTCTAATGAAAGATACGATTTCTCAACAAAACACATACATTTTCAACCAATTAGTACAATTTTTAACCAAAGAAATTAATTTTCTACAAAAAAAGACGAATTTTCAACAAATTACATCAATTTTGATGCGAATAGTTGAATTTAAAACAGTATAAATACAAATTATTAACAAAAAATGGAATAATTAAAGCTTAACTTTAAAAAATTAATTTTCAATAAAAAACGAATTTTCTACAAAACGGTTGCATTTTCTCCCAGGTCGTTGAATTTTCAATACAAGATGATTTTTTCATGCTAATTTGAATTTTGAACAACTTAGTTGATTGTCCAGTTAAAAAATTAATTTTTAACAACAAAAAAGCAACTAATTTTTGCAAAAAACAATTAATTTTAAAGAAAGCAGTTCAATTTTCAAACAAATAATTGCATTTTCAACCTGAAAAGATGAATTCTTAACAAAAAATGTAATAGTTGATATTTCAACGAAGAAAAGATTTTCATTTTGAGTAAACAACCGTTGAATTTAACCAAAAAAGACAAATTACTTCCAATAGAGATGAATTTTCCAATCAAAAAGGCGAATTTTCAACAAGAGTTGCATTTTCAACCAAGAAATCTTCTTCAGTAAAGAATTTCTTTTTCATAATATATCAAATATCTTAACTTATACATTAGGTACGTATAACTTGAGAAGAACGTTATCGCATAAAATTCGCAAGCACCGATAATCGAACCCTAATCGCATGAGCTTATAAACTGCGCTTTTAAATTGTTTTTATTCCATCTCTTCAACTTCATTTTCTATACAGTATACTAATTTGTTAAGCATTTCCCTCGATTTCATTTGATGGCGGGGGGTTGCGTCTTAGCGCACTTGAGGACAGTCGGGTGCTTTTGCGTAAACTCGGGTTTTGGGGGTCGGGGTGAAGGGAGACGATGCAATGTGGCGCGCGCACAACGCGGCACGGCGCGAAACGATGGTGGTGGGGGATGTGAGATCGCATCGCACTCGAGTGCGGTCGGCTACTTCCGTGTCAACTCGTGTTGCCACGGGAGGTTGGAGGGCTCGGAGGGTGCCGTGCTGGGACTCGATTTGATGGTGGTTGGCTGCGTCTTGGGGGTCGGGGTGAAGGGAGACGATGCGATGTAGCGCGCGCATGACGCGGAACGGCGCGGAACGATGGTGGTGGGGGATGCGAGATCGCGAACCCGAAGACATTCGGGTGCCTTCGTGTCGAGTCGGGTTAGAACTAGATTATTAAAACCGAAGAGTTTCCTGTTATATTGTGTTGACGGGAAAAAATTTAAGTACGACCAAGTGTTAGGAAACATGATATTACAGGGAACGAATTAATTAGTAGGCCTGATATATTAATGGCCAGTGAAATAGAAATGTTGAAATTCTTGTTAGTAATTTATTTGCCATATTTCTATTTCTTTCTTCTTTAGTTCCTCACTCCTGACGATGAAAAGTTAAGCTGAAATATCGCTTGGTTGAAAGTTGAATAAGTTTGTCGAAAATTTCTCTTTTTGGCTTAATAATAAATCTGTCTCAGTTGAAAATCCATCTGTTTGGTTGGAAACGCATTTTTAAAAATTGCAAAAGAATTATTTTAACTGATTATGTAACTATTTTAGTTGTAGCTTCATCGTAACTGTAGTTTAAAATTAATCCTGTTTGCTTGAAAGTTTCATTGTTTTGTTGAAAATTGTAGTTTCGCAATTGAAAATTGTAGTACCTAGTTAAAACTTCTTTTTTTGAGATAATGGTTCATCGTTTTGGTTGAAAATTAAACTACTTTGTTCAAAAGTCGTTTCTTATTTGATTGAAAATTAGTTTTTTACAACTGAATTTTGCCGGAGTAAATCAATATTCTTTGTTTCCAATTTTCCCAAAAAATTCTTATTTGGTGGAAAATGCATATTTTTGGGTTAAAATTCAACTGGTTTACAGACAAATTTGTTTGTTAGCTTTAAAGTTTCTTTAAAATTGAAAATCGATTATTTTAACTGATTATGTAACTGTTTCAGTTGTATATTCATCGTAAGTGTAGTTAAAAATTCATCTCTTTGGTTGAAAGTAAATTAAAATTATTAAAGTAAATTTAATTTACTTTAAAGTCGTCTTTTTTGGTAGAAAATTAATAATCCTTGCTTCAACTTTCCCCAGAAAATTCTTATTTGGCTTTAATGTTTTTTTTTTTAAATTGAAAATAAATTATTTTAACTGATTATGCAACTATTTGAGTTGTACATTCATCGTAACTGTAGTTAAAAATTCATCTGATTGGTTGAAAGTTTCATTGTTTTGTTGAAAATTGTAGTTTCGCAATTGAAAATTGAAGTACGTAGTTAAAAATTCTTTTTTTGAGATAATGGTTCATCTCTTTAGTTAAAAATTAAACTAGTTTATTCAAAAGTCGTTTCTTATTTTATTGAAAATTAATTTCTTACAACTGAAAGTGTAATTTTTCCACCGTAAGTGGAATTTTTTTTCTATTTCGCCATAAAAATTCGTCTTTTTTCGTAGAAAATTATTATTCTTTTTTTCCAATTTCCCCAAAAAATTCTTATCTGGTGGAAAATGCAGATTTTTGGGTTAAAAAGTCGACTGTTTTACAGACAAATTCGTTCCTTAGCTTTAAAGTTTAAAAAAAAATTGAAAATCAATTATTTTAACTGATTATCCAACTATTTCAGTTGTATATTCACCGTAACTGTAGTTAAAAATTCATCTGTTTGGTTGAAAGTTAATTAAAATTATTAAAGTAAATTCAATGTACTGTAATAATTTTAATTCATTAAAGTAAATTAAAATTAATTTAATTAATCAATTACTTTATTAAAATTATAAACAAATGATGTCACCTGACAAATTCGCCTAATAAATACGGTCATTTCTGAGTCACTAGCAATGGATTTTCTGATAAAAAAGCAAACCACAACAAAAATGGTTTAAAATGGAAAATTATCGCTCTTTAATAAAATATTTTGAGGGAAGGATTTCCCTAAGTTATTTACAGACGTTTCCGTTGAAAGGAAAACAAGATCTGCAGTCTGAACGAATTCTGAATTGTGAAAACAATAATAGCCGTGTTGATTAATTAACAATGATAATATTTAAATATATCCCCTCACCCCTAACCTGAATCAACAGTGTGACATGTCAACTTTATGAATTCATGTCTAAAACTGTGCTCCAGCAATCTGTGGCGGCCATATTTTCTCCCTCGTAACTTTCACTTCTCTACCCGGAGGTTGGTACTACTTAGAACGCAAGACAAACGCACGTGCGGGGCCGCGCCGCGCGGAGCGGAATGGGCTTAGTGTGGAGTCACCATCTTGTTCTCCCCCATGCTCCCGCCGCCGCAGCCGCCGCTTGCTTCAAGTTGCTGCTGCACTCGCGCCTCCCGGAAAAACAAAAACCCCTCACCACCACGGGCCCATTTCCGAGAAACTGAGCCGCAGAAAACAAACGACATGTACTCTCTCAAGCAAGTTTCCTGTTTGCTAATTTTCCTAGAGGAAAAAAAAAACAAAAGGAAGAGAAAAAAAGCACTCCCGTATGGTGCTGTTATTCTTCCAAAAACACGGCACCTTCGAATATAAGCTTTGAGGCACTTCTCGATGGAGATGCATGGAGAGAGACGGAGAAAAAAACTACTTTATATATCGTACATACATTATCACCTATCCACATACACACACATATACAACACACAGGAGAAGAAACACTTCCTCGATCGTCAAACCCCTCATGCTGGAAAAAAGCTCTTTACACCCATTAGAATGTAGCAAAAACAACGCTTATCACGCGCCCGTTACGTTCACCTTCTAAATACCACCACTCTACTCACGGTTATCCAATTTCTCCTACTCTTTTCTATCAGCCTCCGCCGCCATTTTCTTCCTTCCGTGCAGCTCTCGCAAAGAAGAAAAACGTCTCCTTTTGCAGACCCAGATGCCCTTCTTCAGCTCTCGGCTTTTGGATGACGGTGTTGAGAAAGGCCGGTCAATGTTGACTGGAACAGGCCGCCAATGAGAAGAGAAAATCGCGCCAACGGCCCCGCAAGTTTTATAACAATTAGTGCAGCTCTTATTCTGTACTTGTTGTAAATTTCAGCTTTGTATTAAAATTGCAGTAGCAATAATTTTCGAGAAAAGAAAATTATCTCCCCCCTCTTAAAGTACAACAAATTTTTTTTGAAAATTTGTAGAAAAGCAGCATAAATTGAATGGATTTTATCCCGATTCCATTAAGTCACAATTGACGAAGTCATTCTATTTGTTTATGACGAAAAAATACCGTCTTTTTGTAATCATTTTTATGCAATTTAATGATTAAAAATCGTTTCGCCGCTAAGTGTACTTGATAGCACAACTACTGTAAAGGACAATCACCCACTTTAGTTGATATTCTATCTGCCAAATCTGTAGAACTTCCGTTGAAAAATAGTCCATTTTTTAATAAAAAATGAGTTTTTATGAAAATTAATAATCATTTTGGGCTAAAGTTTTGCACACTTTTTAAGGGTGTCAAGGGGCATATTTTCTAAAAGTTTTGAAACTTGTTGCCTAATTATTGCAAAAATAATTGCATATTTAAATAAGGGCACTTTCGGACGGTTTTTATTATGTTCCAAGTAAACAAATGAACGAATCTTAAGGTATCATACGGATAAATTCGTACAAAGAGCTATCCATACAAAGAATACACACAAGCCCATTGTAGACGCTCCAACTTCACGTCGATGAACTGAATACGTCTGAAAGTGTCCTACCTATCGGACATCTCTGTTCTTTCAAACTTTCAGTGCTCTACTTCATAAACGAAATGGAAAAAATTGTGAAATTTTCACAGAATCTCTGTATTGTGCCCTTTTATCGTGTTTCAGTTTTTGAAAAAATTGCCAGAACCATTTAGGCGTCATGCTAAAATATGTCAAATTTTCAATACCTTGGGATAAACCTTACGTGCATAAGATGCGATTTTTGATTTTACTAATCCCAACCTCGAAATCGTCAGTCCTTTTCTAATTGCACCAAACGTTACATACGTACCTACAGTTTTTTGAGACCTGGATATCGGGGGTATCTATTGTGGGCCTAGAGTTTTTTTAGACCTGGATATCAGGGGTATTCCTTGAGGACCTAGATTGGGGGGGGGGGGGCTGGATATCAGGGATATTTCTTGTGGGCCTAGATAAGGGGGAGACCTAGATATCAGGGGTATCAATTGTTGGTCTTGAGTTTTCCTGAATGCTTGGGTCGACAGGGAGGTCGAACATTGAGCTAGCGATGTGTCCGGGTTCCCGAGCAGGTATGGGGCTACTTTCTGGAGGAAAGTGTGACTCTTGTGGTTCCAGAATAGTGAAGGGCACAGTGCGTGGCGGGGCTAAAGCGGCTTTGAAGCCTTTTAGGTTATCCAAGAGTTGGTGGTTTTGGACAAAGACTTGTTCTCCGATTTTGTATTTCTGTGCTTTTTTCCTTAGGTACTGGGTCTGATGCTGCCTCACCTGATGGATCCGGACGTCCCGGGAATAGTCAGTGGCCGTGGGTGGTTTTGTGACGATCCATTCACCTGGACGTTTGAGGTTAGCTCCGAAAATAACTTTGCTGGGAGTGAGCCCAGTTGCAGTGTTACGTCGAGTACGAGTATTATAAAGGATCTCGGAAATTTCAAGATCTCAGTCCTTGTGGGTAGTCCAGGATAAGGCGTCCTAAGCGCAAGGGCTTGTTAAAGAGGGTTTTTACATTTTGGAAAGCACGTTCTGCTTCTGGGGTCCAGTTCCATCCACTGCCTTGCTTACCGAGGAGTTCGGTATGGTGTGCGTCTGTAATGGAAAAATGGGGGACATGTTCCTGGATCCATTCACAAGTACCCAGGAACTTTTGTAAACCTTTTGTCTTGGGAGGGGTGGACTCAAGTACGGCATTCACGTGCTCGCTTTGGGGGAAGTTGGCTTCGGCGGTGTTAACATGACCGAGGCAATCGGTTGATGTTTTTCCGAAGCGGCTTTTTTCAACGAACACTTGAGACCATGTATATTAAGACATTCGAAAATAAGGTCAACATGATGAAGATGTTCTTCCCAGGTTTGAGAGAAGATGATGATATCATCTAGGTTAGACATGCCCAACTCGGGGAAATTCCCTTCGGGAACACATGTTCCGCGTCCACCACTCCTTCCCCTAGAGAGCGGGAGTGGTGGTAAACGCTTGCGAGAATCTGTCCTCCGTCACGTACGCTGCACCGTCGTAGATACGAAATATCTGTTGGGGTGCTTGGGGACAACTGACTTTTCAACATAAAATTTCAATAGTAACTAAAGTCTTAATTATTTTATTGCAGTATGTTTACATTTATTTTCAATAAATGTAATTGAAAAGAGAAGTTCACAAAGTGTTTTTTTATTGTACATTATTAAAGATTTTAATATCACAGTTTTGGTTGGCTGATACTTTTGAAAGTCTAACAATATATCAACATTATGCAATGGTATAATAATAATAATAATAATAATAATAATAATAATAATAATAATGTGGCGACCCCATCGCCCGAGAGCTCCGGCTCTTGCAGTCAGCCACGTTGCTTTGGGCTAACTCCCCAATGCAATGAATTATGCGGTTACGACACCAGTATCGCGCAGTGCCACCCACAATAGGCCTCTCTCGGATGGAGGCCATGGTTCAGTTGGGAGTGGCAATAGGACCGAACCGAGGCGACGACCAGGCAATGGCCCCGGACAAACGGACAACAACCAGTCCCGCAGTGGCTAGTGGAAGGACGCACGGTATTGATTCCTAAGACTGGAGATTTGTCAAGTCCAAAGAACTACAGGCCCATAGCTTGTTTAAACACCAGCTACAAGCTATTCACTGGCATCCTCAAAGAGAGGATATTACCATCTATCGAGTCGGTATGGAGTGCAATAGTTGAACAACGTGGATGCAAGAGAGGTCTGGCAGGTTGCAGGGAGAACCTGTTAATAGACAGGTGTATCACCCAGGACTCGATCAGGTATCGACGCAATCTGTCCATGGCTTGGATTGACTACCGTAAGGCATTCGATAACACGAACCATGAGCTACTACTATTAAGCTCATTGAATGCATGGAGGTGCATCCAAAAATAGTGAGATGCATAAAAGAGCTTATGCTCTTGTGGCGGACAAGATTTGTCATAACATCTGACAAAAGACAAGAGACTACAAGCTATATCACATATAAGAGGGGAGTCTTCCAAGGAGACTCTCTAAGTCCGATACTTTTCTGCATCTCCCTCTTGCCTCTATCTATTGTGCTCCGAGGCAAAAGCTCTGGATACCTATGTGGCCCGCCGAACAAAAGAGAATATAACGTCAACCACCTTTTATACATGGACGACCTTAAACTCTTTGCTTCCTCGAAAGAGGACATTAACATCCTTGTGGAGGCGGTAAATAGGTACTCAAAAGCGATTCGCATGAGCTTCGGACTGGACAAGTGTGTCGGCGTCCACTTACGCCAAGGAAGACTAGAAACTACATCATCGCGTCACGATCAAGATGTTCAACTCATAGGCGGAAATACCATTCAACATCTTGGTATTGGAGAAACATATACATATCTTGGAATACCGCAAGCGGAAACCCAGGATGTGCGTGTGTTAAAAACGGCCCTTGGAAAAAGGTATCGCCAAATTCTCAGAAAAATTTGGGCTTCCGAATTATCTGTAAGAATAAGATCCAGGCGACCAATATGCTGGCCGTTCCTATACTGCTCTACACGTTTGGTGCAGTAAAATGGAACGTCAATGAGTTGAAGCAACTTGACCGAAGCACACGCAAGATGATGACAATCCATCGAAGTCATCATCCTAGATCTTCGGTACCACGAATATACCTCCCTCAAGATAAAGGGAGTAGAGGCTTGTTGAGCTTAGAGTGTCTTCATCGCAGAACGGTTCCAAGCCCCTCCATGGCATTATACGTAGAGAAGAGCTCTCGATGGGTCTGTCCAACATGTTTCTCAAGTCTGCTGGATTAAAATCGGAGACTGAGGGATTTCTTTTTGCCTGTCAAGATGGCGTTATAGTCAGGCTCATTCCATCGCGAACCGGATGCAAAAGGCTGTTCTTCTGGGATCACTTCATCTGATCCGTCAACACTGTTCCTCATAACATTCTAAAAAGATTGGTAGCTCTAAAAAAGTATCCAGAGGTGAAACTTCATCTCCAACTGTCCCGTCTGCCGCGTAAGATCATCCGCGGCTAGAGACCTGACTCCAAGGAACAGTGTTGCCCGATGTTATCTCGCGTAAATTTCCCGCTCTTGCTTACCTTCTAGGACAGAAGGAGCAGAAGCGGATGACGTACACGTTCCATTTGCGTCAGGATTGGTTGCTTTTAAAGAACCATGATCGTAGCTTCCGGAGCCCACAACTTCTCATTATAAAATATATACTATATTTTTCTGTTTCACTTTCTGACACATGCAGGTGCCAAAATTGGGCAATGATCTACCGTAGCCTTTTTGAATTTTGCGCTTAGTCCTAATATATAAGTTGGGTGGACTGATGATATACAATACCTGCTGGACTAATATTAGACCAAAGTTACGAACTTGTTCTTTCATATTTCATGAACCTAATAACATAATGATACTCGCTGGTATGACAAAGATAAGTTACATTGAAGCTTGCATAGAATATGTTTAGTTATTAATTCTTCTTAGTTCATCGCCGAATGTCGCATAATGCGCAGATTTCCGGCGCATAATCTCGCCCAATAATTCATTTTTTCATCGTATAATTTGAAGTTTCGCAAAAGCAAAAATGAAAAATGAAAAATTGTCTCTTCCGATGTTGATCTAAAATATTATCAGACTTGGTCTGCATCACGATCATCATTTCGTGATACGGTAAATAGGAAATAGAAGAAATTGCTCAAAAATGGCTTTTTCAATTAATGGGGATAGAAAATAAAAGAAATTGTTTAAAAATTGCTTTTTCAATTCTTAGGGTCGAAGTAGGAAAGGTAGAAGGAGGTAACAGCCAAACTGGCAATTGTGCAAGGGAGCAAAAACACTTTGTGGAAAATCAGAATGGCAATTAAAGACAAAAAAACTTCTTTTGAGCTGACGTATTGGCAAATATACTGCAATAAAATAATTAAGACTCTAGTTACTATTAAAATTTTATGTTGAAAAGTCGGTCGCCCTCAAGCACCCCAACAGGTATTTCGTATCTACGGTGCAGTGTACGTCACAGAGAAGAGATTCTCGCACGCGTCTACCACCTCTCTCGCTCTCTAGGAGAAAGAGTGGTGGACGCGGAACATGTGTTCCCGAAGGGAATTTCCCCGAGTTGGGCATGTCTGATCTAGGTACACCTTGCAAAATTCATTGATGTATCCAACAAGGGCAGTTTAGGACATTAGCCGTTGGAACGTGCTGGGGGCATTTTTTTAGGCAGAACGACATAACCTTAAATTGATAGGTACCGCCTTGGGGAAGGGTGACAGCAGTATATTTTTTTGAGCTTGCTTCCATCAGAACCTACCAATAGCCATTACGGAGGTCGATAGTAGAAAAAATGCGGGCATTTCCTAGGTCTTTGAAATTATCATGGATGTGTGGTAACTCCTTGGATGTATCGACAGTAATGGCGTTTAACCAGCTAAAATCTGCTGTACCTGTTTCTAGATACGGTTGCGTTTTTCTTCTGAGCAGGGGTACCAATGTTGACGAAAGGGTTGGGTAGTTGTAAGTTCGATTTTATGTTCAGCTGAATGGGTTTGGGTGTTTATTTCGGTGGGGTTTACGATCGGTTGGAACCGTTGAAGGTTGTCCTGCAATTTGACGAAATACTGGATTGGGATTTCCGTTAGGGCTTGGGCAATTTCTAGGTCGTTCAAGGTGGGTTGGGGAGTTGCATCTTCGCAATAAATGGTACAACGTTGATTTTTTCCAGCGTAAACGCATTTTCTGGGTAAATCGTAAACTGTCCTTTACTCTTCGATCCAGGGTTCTCCGAGGATTAAGGGATCGTTGGTTTCATCGCTAACGAAGTAGGTCCTTTTTGTACGATGTCCGCAGACGGTAACTTCTAATTCGACAGTACTTTGGACATTAACGAACGTTCCGGATGTTATGTCCACTTTCTCATGCCGAGGCCTCATTCGCTGATGTTAGGCTTCCGTTAAGTACTGGGGCTAAACAAAATTATCCGTGGAAGCGCTATCAAAATGGGCCGGTAATTCTTGATTATTAAGAATTACTCGGAAGTGGGGACTAACCGGAAACGTCTTTTTGTGGTTTGAAGTCTTATTGGGGGCGGCAGGCCCGGGTGGCGCCATCAGCCTCCAGTTTTCCTGGGGGGATTTAGCTGATCTACGGGTGACTTTCTGTTTACTCTCAGGGCAGTTACGGTTAAAGTGAATGCTCGGGCAATGCCAACATTTTGGTAGTCGGCATGAGGGGGTGGATTCGGTAGACTTGTGTTGACGCTCAGCCCGTTTGGGGCATGGGGTTGTAGGCGCTGAAAAAACAGTTTCTGAAGAAAGGGACTAACGTGCTCTTTGTCTCCTTGTTTTTGGGAGTATATTTGTGAGGTAAGACGCCCTAAAGTATGGGCCCCATTGTATTTTTGTAGCAATAATTCCTGGAAACGAGCTCATTCAAAGGGGAGACCGCGGTAAATGTCCCACCATCTCGCGGCAGCATTTTTTAGGGCTTAAAAGATCCTTGGTTATAAGAGGACATCAGAATAAATCTGAAAGAGAAGAAAAATGGATTTTTCCGAAAGATAGGGCTAGCGATTTTTTTCTGGTCTTAAAATAGTTCTAATGCATACCTGAAACGAAAAAAAATCAGGGGTTCGGGCACGTTTTGGTTGAGCTCAATCGAGGTTAACCGTGCCCAGAGTTATACTACGCCATGTCCCTCTACTGACTGGGGATATGGAGTATTATATTATTACGTCACAATCAGTCGATAACATCAAATATAGTAGAACGATGATTTATGTGGTGGCATCTAAAGCATTTTTTATACGGGGTTTCGGTAAAATATCATTTTCAGTACGTGCATAAGTGGTGAGAAAATTGTGCTATCTTTTCTGAGACTGAAAAATCATAAATAGACCCAATACCTATTTACAGTTGCAAAAATCATTTCTGTACTTGAAAAGCAGAAAGATAGTACATACAATTCTTTCATCTTCTCCATTTGTTTTAGTTCTTTAAGATTTCAAGATCAATGTTTATGTTGGAAATTTTGAAAATAAGAGATAGTTCTGTATTCTCTAATTTATTTTTACAGTATCAGTTCCTGACAATACTTTGTTTGGAAGTGCATGTTGCCACTCGAAAAGATCTGCTTCCCGATCCACAATATGATCCTATTGAAGCAGTATTCTATGCCATCCACAATGATTTTCCTCCTACTTCATCTGTTAAGCGACTACAACTAGGTGAGCTGAGAAAACAATTGTGGTATCAGGTCAGTCCATAAGTTCGTGCGTATCTTTTAACACTTGAAAAGTAAACAAAAAACACAGAGTATATTCAGTTAATCAATTATATATTTGCCTAATTACTAACACTAATTGCTATCGTTTCAACAACATATATATGCCTTGTTTGTAAAAAAGCTGGAAAAGAAAGACTTACTCAACGTTGAAAAATAATCACGTATATATGGACTGACCTGATACACTCTTCATGGAACCTATAGTCTTTTTCTAATATTCTTATATTGTTCTTCAGTTCAGCATATTTTCGTAAAAGGGTAGAAAGTTACCTACTATTTCAATGGGTAGCAAGCTTGTGAAATTCCGCAAATTTTGCACCTTCAATTCAACTTGTGCTATGATCTAGGAAAGTCGTAGCAAAAATCTGAAATTTATACCACCCAATTTTCGAAACCTACTCTTTAATTTAAGTAAATAAAACTTAATAAAACTCTTCACGGGTTCCCTAAATATGACTAACATTGTTCAAGCGTTTCTGTGTCGAGTTTCAGTCGGCGATCACCGCTAACCGCTGTCGGCCGGTCATCCACCACAGTGGGGCCAAAAAAAAACGAGGTGCAAAATAACTTTTAGATCGCAATTCTTGACCGGTTTTGGATTTTTTGGTTAAATTCAGAATTAAATTTTGAAGAGATCTGTGAGTCGATTTCTTATTTATTTTTTTAACTTTTGCGTTAATGAGATTAGCGAAAAGCTTTTACTTTTACAAGCTATATTTAGTAATGAAAATTTGTCATTTTATATTATTTGTTATTCGTATAAATCAATAATGTGGACGAGTGTACATTGTCGGCATTTATAAGGAGAAAGAATTCTTTTTTCTCTTAATTATCCTCAAATTATTTTGCCAGTGATGTTTAGAAATGAAAATTTGTCATTCGATATTATTTGTAATTTTTATAAACAAATGATGTAAAAAAATGCATAATGTCGGTGTTACAGGCAAAGTTATGAGTATGAGCTCATAGATGGTTGCGCTTCAGTGGCGAACTATGAACTAACGGTTATATACAGAAGCATTACGTCTGATGGAAAAATATTTGATCTTTTTTTTTTAAGATTGGATGAAATGAAAATTGAAGCACGAAATTAATTCAAAATATGATAAAGGGATTTAGGTTTCATAAATGTAGGCATTTTTAAATTCTTGTAAATTAAAAAAGTTCGCTGATGGACTTTGTAGCAGACAACACACGCTGTTTGTCACCAGAGATAACTTTTGAAATCTCATTTCACCCCGAAATTGTGAAAAAGGGAAATGTGCCAGACTCCTGTCATATTCACCCTGTAGAAACTTCGCGAAGCAAAATAAGTGTCACTAAAACGAAATAACCTAAATTGTTGCATCTTAATATTGCTTTTTCCGATAAGTATCAAAGAAAATATTATTGGAAAATTCTTTACTCAGAAAAAGTGATTGCATAAGTAGACTGTTAGTAATGAAAGTAAATTAACTTTTTAGGTAAGAGCGAAATAGATGGTAGTAAAGCACTCTTAGGGCCGCATTGTGTTTTTGGATACACACCGTTCGCGCGTGAGTGGGGCACCCGGATAGTATGTGCCCTAGATACGCAGGATGTTCATGACACGCTCTGCACCTATCGCTGGGAACTTCTTGACGTAAAGTGGGGTTACGGTATACTAATGTGGAAATGGTACCCTCCTGGAACGCGAAAATAAATGCCACTTAGTGTAATTAGGCAGTTCATGTACTGCTAGCGGGTTGTGTAAAAGTGGACAGTTACACTATCTATCTAAAATTGTTAACCGTTTCATGAACTGCGCAAGCACCTTTAGACAGTCAGTGTAATAGATCGTAGTTTCACTATCTAACTATTTTAGGCATTTCATGAAACGACTAACGTGCTAACCAGCACATAGTGTAATTAACTTCAATACATTCAATTTTAAGTCATTATCATTTAACCCTAGGTTTTGATTGTTTAAAAGGTATTAATTTTTTTGAAAATGAAGGGGCATTTTTAGAAAGCAAACATGGGTATTGTGAAAAATAAATTTCTTTGATAATATAAAACTTACACTTTTTTTAAAATGTCTTTTTCAAAATTATTACCAAAAAGTGCGACAAACATGGACAGAACAAAAATGTTATATTACAAATAAATTTCACTTTATACGCAAGAATGCCCTAGCTTTAATAAAAAAAAAACATTTTTAGTCTCTATTTTTTTTTATGAAAGTTCTAAAAATTCTAGACAGATAGTGTAACTGTCGAATATTAGACAATCCGATAGCATTTCGTGAACTGTCTAGACCTTTCATGAAATGTCTAATTAAACTAGCTACGACATATGGTATATAATGTCTAACAGAGATCATGTAAAGTATGTGGGTGATTTTACTCAAAGGGACTCTTTTAAGTTTGACTTTTGTAGCAAACAAATGTTTAGGTTTCAAAATCTTTTTCCTCTTCGATGAATTTATTCGACCTTCACAACTGAGAAGGTGATTCGCGAAAAATTAATTTTCAACTAATTTTTCGTTCATTTTAGGCGTATTTTTGCATCGCAACAGTTAGGCCAGTCAACGAGGAACAAATATGTTTTCATTGAGAAAAGGCTGTCATGCACCGATGTCAAACTTCTTGAAAAATTTCCAGGTCCATATCGACTCTTCCTTAGTTAATTCGAGTACAGTCTAGCACATTAGTTCGATACCTGCATGCTAAAAAAAACACTCGTGGGGTGCACGTCAAAAACAACCACTCTCACGTCCGTCGTCTAAAATCTCCACTCTTCGAGTGCCCGTCTAAAGTCACCAGACTTCATTTTTTTACAAAATACGGTTTTTTATTGACTTTAATTCTATGAGTCATGCTTCATCATGGACTGAAAATTAGAATTCAGTATTTTGCATAGATGTGCAGATAATAAGGAAAATTAATAAAACGGTTTTTAGCGATTTCTCGATTAAAAGAGCCTCTCTGGAGCTTCGACTGATAGCGCCACAATTCCCTGTTTTCAATAAGAAAAGCATTGTTTTTGTGTCGCATGGCTCTTGACGAATTCTGATTGTCACTTTGTCAACTGATGTCTGGTGTTTTCTTTGGCGCAACGCAATTGCATTATAAGAAAAGTGTTATATTATAGAAGAAATTTTATTTTTAAGCTTCTCACATCCCGCAACTCGTGAAGTGGTCTGGAGAATCTTATAGCAATAAAAAAGTCTTCGGTTCAGGAAGAAGGTACGTAATGAAAAAGTCAAGTTCATACTTCTACTAGCTTCCTCTTTTTTATTTGTCCTCCCCAATCTAAGCAGACTTCTTTTTTCGGTGTATAGTTTTGTTAAGTAATTTACATTAGGCGAATTTTTTCGAGAAAAATGGTAATACCGTAATTTACTATTATGTGATGTAAAATTATGTAATGTAAAATATTACTATTATGTAATGTGATTGAAAGTTATCAGCTTTGTCCAAATATAAGGGGGTTCAGTGTTTAACAAAAAATGGGAAATTTTGATTAAACAAAGAGGTGTCTGCAGCAATTTCCTTTTATTCTTCGGAAGATAGGTACATAAGTTTTTTTTGGAATAAAATTAAAATTAATTGCAATCCATTTTGGAAGTGACAGCAATGCGTCTCATAACAAAATTATTTTGTGTTAAAATAATTTGTTACGTATCAGTAAGGTGATTCACTTTATCAGGCAAAAAAAAATGATTTTCGAATCTGAACGCGCACACTTGCCTAAGTTGTACCTTTTTAATCAACAAATTTGTCAGAAAAAAAATTATACGGATATGATTTAGAGGTCCCCTATTTATGTTTTGTATTTTTTATTGATTTATGTTTTTATGTTTTCAGTCTCTTGGAAATTAATTTTTATATACATGTAGAATTATCTCCTTTTACATTACCATCATTGAACATCATTTAATGCAAATTTTCAGACTTATTTTTAAGGAAAATAATAATGTTATCTTACTTGTGAGATTTTGACATACAATGTGTTAATTACAAAATACAATAAGGAAATTAAAAAAGTTACTTATAATAGAAAAATATGAGACCAGTAAAAAAATTACTATTTTCCTTTAAAATGAGTCGAATAATTTTCATTAAATTATTTACGATTCATTTTCCAGACATTGGCAACATAAAAGCACTAAAAAATTATTAAAAAAGACAAAGCTCCAATAAGAGACCTTTAAATCATACGAGTTTGAATTTCTGCTAATTCGAAAAAATTTGTTGACTACAAATAGGTAAACCTCGGCTCCTATGCGCGTTCAGATCCAAAGATTATTTTTTTAGTCACCCTACAATATCAGTTATTTGACGTTTTGTGTTTTTTCTTTAATCTTACTAAACAATCGTCATTCTTGTACAATCCTACTAAATAATACTTCATTTTGTTAATTGGGAACTTTTTTATAATTCCGTTCGTTAAATTGTGTAAAAAATAATTTGTTTACGACTTGTTAAGTAAATACACTTTTACAGTGTATAGTTTCTCAATAAATTATATGTAATAAAACTCAACGAAAAAAATTGTAGAGAATTTTTCAATGAACAAAATAAGGCGTGTTTAGTAAGATTGTACAAAAATTACGATTGTTTAAGTACAATTAAAGAAAATATACAAAATGTTAAACGACTGATATTAGATAAATAATTATATCAAAAACTAATTTTTTCTAGGAAACCTATTGCTGCCTTTGTCAGAATGCATTGAAATTAATTTTAATTATATTTTTCCGGCTTCTACAAACCGTTCTTTAGTTTGCTTTGTTGATGATCCTTGATGTCTAATAGTAGAGTAACAAACAAAATACTTTTAAAAATAGCATAAAAAATTATAGATTTTTTTCTAATAGATTTGCAGGACTAATTTATGTTGGACTTAAACGATGAAGAAGCTCTAGTTAACCAGCCTGGTACCATGAATGTCCTTCCTTACATGCATGGTTTTACCTCATAAATAAATCAGGATGCAGGTAAATACTATGCTGTTTTCAGTTGTAAGTTAAGAGAGGATGAAAATAATAGAAAAAAGTATAGTCTCTAGATTATAGTAAAACAATGTGGGCATCCTTTTTTTTATCCTCCATTCTCTGAATAAGAAAATTGTAACGTTCAATATGAATCAGAGGAGGTGGAGCCCTAGGGGGCACAGGGGACAATGCCCCCCCCCTAGAAATCGACCAGTATTAAGTAATGTACAAAGTAATGATTTGCCCCCCTCTAAAATTGAATGATTAAATTCATCGGATCGTCCGAACTGGAAATCTTTCAATTCTTTCTTGCTATGTTCAGTCTTTGAAATCTATCTGGAATCTTTGTGAAATAATAGAAGTCTTTGTGAAATCTTTTAAATTTATCCGAAATCTTTACGAAATATTTGAAATCTTTGTAAAATCTTTGAGATATCATTGCAACCTTTGTAAAATCTTTGTGAAATCTTTGCGAAATATTTGAAATATTTGGTAATATTTGTGATTATTTAAATCTTTTTTAAATCTTAAAGAAATCATTGAAATCTTTTAAACTATCCAAAATCTTTGAAATCTTTGGGAATATATTGAAATCTTTATCTCTTTGTAATATATCTGAAATCCTTGTGAAATAATTGAAATCTTTAGGAAATCATTAAAGTCTTTGTGACCTGTTTTAAGTCTTTTCGAAATCTTTGGGAAATCATTAAAATCTTTGTGCAATCTTTAAAATGTATCTGAAATCTTTGTGAAATAATAAAAGTCTTTGTAAAATAATAGAAGCAATTGTGAAATCTTTTTAATCTATCCAAAATCTTTGCATAATATTTGAAACCTTTGTGTATGTATATTTCATCTCTCCCTTTTACGGGTTTGAGGGCCTCCGCTCTCTGTACATATATTTACATTTCATCCCTAATCTAACTTAACCGCTGCTTATATTCTAATGCTTCGCCTTACTTAAAATAACAATAATCTTAATACTAATCATTCTTAAGCTTTAAAAATGAGCGATATTCCAGGGCTTTCGTTTCCTCTTACCATAAAGTACATTTTCAAAGATTTTAAAAGTTAACTTTTTGCTATTTAGTTTCCTTTAATAGGATTACCCGCTTGGCTCTGCCCTGTTCCCTTGCTTTCTCTTATTTCTTCCAATTTCTTCATCCACGTCACTCCCTGTCCATTACCATCCAAAATCCATCTCACATACTCAACTGTCTATCTTCCTCTCCTGTACACCTCTCTAACACATGTGCCCATGACTCCATTTCGTATCCACATACTCTGCACAAATTATCCTCTCCCTCCATCCAATATCTACAAGCTCTCACTCCTTCTCCCATTCTAAACCGTACCATCCTATTCCATTTGTCTTCCTTTTTTATTTGTTGCAAATATTCTAGTTCCGTTAACCCTTTGACCATCATATATCATCTATTGTACCTCGAATCCATAATCTTTCTCCATCTCTCTTCTCCTTCTCTTACTAATAGCTCTAATTCTATGCTCTGCCAATCCAGAACCCCTTCTTGTATATCACAAACCCTCCTCATTTTTTTCCTTTCTTCCTCCCATTTCGAGTTTCCCAAATTGCCTCTCGTCTCCTTGTTCCGAACTTCGTCCAAGTACACTTGTGCTATTCTGCTCCCCTCTCCCCTTTTCAACTTCTCTTCAAACTTCCCGGCTCTCTTAATTTGTCTAGTTACCATTTTTCCCCTTCCTAATTCTTCCCTTAACATGTATCCTCGGCAACTCCAACTAACCCCCATTACCCATCTTAGAAATCTCTCATGCATGATTTCCACTTTCTTATGTTCCTTCCATCCCCAGACCTCCACTCCATAACACAACACCGCCCAAACCAACGCATCAAACAACCAAACCCTCATTGTCCAATCTTCATTGAACCTTCTCTTTCCTATACCCCATACTTGGCCCATTACTTAATTCGCACATTCAATTCTTCTCCTCACCTGCACCTCGTTTCCCCCTCCTGCTTCAAACCAAAAACCTAAGTAACAGAACTCCTCCACACTTTCCACTGTTTGTCCGTTCATCTTCCAAACGTAACCTATTTTGGTCATTCTACTTCTGAAGTACATCACCTTGGTCTTCCCTGCGTTCACCGTCAGTTCTTTTGATGCAACATACTCTTCGAAAATTCTCATAATTAGGTTTATCCCCTTCTCATCGTCTGCTAACAGAACTACGTCGTCCGCGTGTGCTAGAGAGTATAGTTTGCTATTACCCAATATCGTTCCCCCTTTCTCCTTTAGTTTCTCCTCTAAGTCTGCCAGCAGCATATTAAAGAGTAGCGGACTCAACGGCCACCCTTGTCTTAGACCTCTTCCTGTCGAGAAAACCCTCCCTTTTTTCCCCCTTATTTTCATCCTAATCCTGGTTTCAGTAAAAACTTCCTTTATCCTCTCCACCAACCCTTCCTCTATTCCCCTCTCTTTCATTGCCTGCCATAGCAATTTTCTATTCACTGAGACAAAAGCTGTTTTTAAATCTATGAACAAGACGATTAATTTCTCTCTTTTTCTCCCTAAATTCTGTTAACCAAGTTAATCAATCATTGCAATTTTGTCAAATCTTCGAAACATCTTTGGAAATCTTTGCAAAATATTTGAAATGTTGGGTAATATTTGTGAAAATATTGAAATTTTTGTAAAATATTTGAAAAATGATTGAAGTCTTTGTGAATTTTTAAAAATATATCTGAAATCTTTGTGAAATCATTAGAAAATCATAGAAATCTTTGTTCAATCTTTGAAATTTATCTGAAATCTTTGTGAAATAATAGAAGTATTTGTGAAATGTTTTTAATCCATCCGAAATCTTTGTGAAATACTTTAAATCTTCATGAAATCTTTGAAAAATTATTGCAATCCTTGTGAAATCTTTTAAATCTATCTGAATGCTTTGCAAAACCTGTGAAATCTTCGGGTAATAATTGAAATATTTTTGAAATCTTTGGCAATATGAATTTTATACCTGTATTTATTATTTTATATTTATTGTTTATTTATTATTTATGTTCAATTTTTACATAGTATAATATTATTATACTATGTCCAAATTGTACCATTCAATATTATAAGTATATGCCTCCCCCTTCCCCTAAAAAAAGGCTCCGCCGCTTCTGAGATGAATTAGCAGTAGAATGCGATTATCATAGACAAGTGTGATTTTGTTCGCAGAACGAACCACAAGTCTCTGTTCACTTAAATATTGTTTTGAAAGCCTAATAATAATCTGCATTTTATTTTCAGTTTCCTTTCTGGTCGATATAGAGGGATACCTCGTTGCAGAGGAAAACGGGAACTTCAGTCAGCTTCACCCAGGCAATTGTAGCGGGTGTCACAAAAGCCTTGATACACATTCAAAGAGCCGTTGATTGTACAACTAAATAAAAAACTGTATGCTGCTAGGCAAAATCTTTAGTTAATTTTATTATCTTTCGGAATACATATTTACATAATTTTCAACGGGCCATTATTTTCGATTTTTCGGAGGGTTTTCTTTTCTCGCCAATAGTCATTATTCGAAGAAAACGTTGCAATGGCTCACCAAAAAAAGTGCTTTTCATGCCAAAATATAACAATCAGCCAGATGTGCCACAGGCAAATCCGGTTGGAATTTTTTTGGGTGTTCTCCCTCGGTTCGTGTACGACAATGGATGGGAAGCAAAAACTGAGCGGCAGTTAGTAAATAGAATTACACGAAAGTAGAAAGAAGTTCACGTATGTCATCCTAGCCATGATGGAGGTCATCAAGAAAACCCTCCCAAAAATCGAAGATAATGACCCGTTGAAAGCTATGTAAATATGTTTTCCGGAAGATACTGAAATTAACTAAAGATTTTGCCTAGCAACATTCAGTTTTTTATTTATTTGTACAATCCATGGCTCATTCAATTTGTCTCAAGACTTTTGGGACACCCGTTAGCATCGGCGACACAAATAAAACCAAGACGACTCCTCCCGATTTAGAGATAAATAACTTGGACGAAAATGAAAATGATCTTGATGAAGAACCTGTCGCAACCTACTTGGTTCAAAATCAATCCACACCTACGAAAGTTTTGACTAGAAAAAGAATCTACAAGCCTTCGACATGGAAGTATAACATATTAAAAACTGCAGTCAATACCATAGTGGTGGCACTCCCATGTATCGTTTTGAAGACTTGGCTTCAAAATCAGCGCCATCTAGCAATTTTTTTCAAACTCTGCTTCCCCCAAATTCTCGTAAATATTAAATTTCGCTTAATTTCGTGTAAATAAACTTTGAAAATTATCAAAATTGACAAATATAAAAAGATTTTTCATATGTAAAATATATATTTAAATACTATAAGTATGATTTGTTGTAATGCAAAGGATTAATTGGCCTTACATTTGAGATTATGTCTTAGTATATTTTTTATTTCTTTAACGAAGAAATTTTCATAAACGACAAACTTTACTTGAAGAAAAAAAACCTCCTAATCTCTCAAAAAGACTTTTATTTGTATCCTTTTTAAATTATTTGTTATTGCTTCGAAATATGAAAATAACAAAGTAACCTCAAATCGAGCAAATGGTACTTTATTTTTTTCAATTCAATACTTACCAATCAACACATTTCCCTACATCAGCACGAAATAGTACACACAGTACGTATAACAATGTACACAACAAAACTTGCAGAAAATTTCATACAACAAGGTTAACACAACAAATTCAGTTTGACACTTCGATTAAATTTCCAATTTCGAGATTTCGAAATATTTGAAAATATTATGGTTGCACATGCGCATTGCATTATACTGACTCTCTGCGCTACCTAGCGGTTCCCCCGGACACTAAAACATAATGCCTTCAAAACTATACATGGGAGTGCCACCACTATGGTCAATACTATCCAGGAACTTAGGGAATCACATGCAACAGTGGCATTTTGTTAATAAACACACAAAAGTGCTCACACCGTGAAACCAAACGACGGACACAGGGGAGGATTCACGAGTTAATTGGACCCAAAATTTCTTCTTTCTCATAGATGGCGAGGAAGTGAAGATGTACCGGACGATGTTTTTTTCAACTCTGGACATTTCTTCTAGTTACGTACGCACGGCGACTGAGAAATACGTTAGTTTTACGTGCCTTTCTCGTGATAAGAGAGGAGCTGATTCAAAAAGAAATAACAATATGTATGCTAAATGCAAGCATTAGACAACATATCAGCCTTTTTCCTCTAGTCGAATCACACTACACGAGGGAGAAAAGTCAGAGGAAGTACTTGGAGCAAGGCCTATCTCTGCGTCACATGTATAGACTGTATGTCGCATGGATGAACGAGAAGAAGATTCAACGAACAATTGAAGGAAAGCATGAAGAAGAAGAACTCATTGCTTCAGAAAGAGCTTATCGTGAGATTTCCAATCGAGAGTACAATCTCGGTTTCTTTAAGCCCAAGAGTGATCAATGCGATTTGTGTAATATTTTCAAAACTGCGAGCTCGACCGAGAAGATAGGACTACAAAGTCAGTACGAAAATCATCAGATTGAAAAAGCAGCTGCTCGTACCCTCAAGGCGGATGATAAGAATGATGCTCTGGCAAAAAGTTCTACAACATGTTATGCGTGTTTTGATCTGCAGAAAGTGCTAAACACTCCGAAATGTGAAAACGGTATCTTCTATTATAAGAGAAAATTAGCAGTCTACAACTTCACGGTTTAGGGTGGAAGAGACCGTCAAGCCTATTGTTATATCTGAGACGAAACTTTGGCTAAACAAGGTGCAAACGAAATGGCAAGCTGTCTCTTGCATTTCTTCGAAGAAAAATGCATGAACCAAGAGCAGAAAAATAAGGTTTTCAAACTGTGGTCCGACAACTGTGCAGGGCAAAATAAGAATCGCCTTTTATTCTCGATGTAAGTTTTCGCTGCAGCCAGATATGGGATCCAAATTACGCATCAATACCTTGAACGAGGTCATACGCAAAATGAAGCAGATAGCGTTCATGCTGTAATTGAACGAAAAGTAAAAAACAAGGAGATCTTTGTACCTGATGAATGGTACGAGTACATCAGAAGAGCTAAAGTCGAAGAAAATAAATACCAGGTGATAGAAATGAAGCAAGTTCACATCCTGGATTTTCGGAATCCTCTAGGGGACCAGCAATTCGAAAAGGATGTTTTCGGAAACAAAGTCATGTGGAGTAAAGTGTGAGAAGTATCTACTGATGGAGCGAAGCCTGGTGAAATACAGCTTAGGTAATGTTTATAATTTTATCCTATTATTATTTTGTTCATTTCACAAACTGTTAAATTAAGCTTATGTATAGGTCTTATATAAGAGGCGAACTGAAGTTATGTAGCAAGAAGGCATTGACATAATTTCTATTAATTTTTAGATACGACTTCAATTCAGACCCCCCAACTATCAACGTTTTGCGAACGCAGATGGTTAAACGAGTGGGGCGGCCGAGAAAGACAGTTTCATATGAACTAAACCAGCCTACACTTCTCAGCTACCTCTAAAAAAAGAGAAGCTAAAAGACCTATTATCCATGTGCAACGATCTTGTTATCCCATCGAAGTATCACATATTTTACGAAGGACTGAAATCTTCTGAAAAGCAGCAGCAAAATAGTACTCCAATTTCTTCTGACGTAGAGGGGGATATTGAGTCAATTTACAATGACAAATTTTGAAATTTTACACGTTATTCTATTTTTCAAAGAAATGTTAAATAGTTATTTAAAATGTGATCTGAATTAGAGACCAAATATTTAAAATTTGAAAGACTACCCTGGCGAAAGTTTCGGATAGGAATTCATTCCGAAAAAAAGTTCTACATTTCGTTCGATCCAAATCGGTTAAAAAACAATCTGGTTCAATCGGAACTAATCCGAACCAAAATTTCAATTCAAATGAATCTGAATCAATCCGAACTCAGATTGATATACATGATCCGCCAATAGTCATAAAGCTTTGAATGTCAAATTCTTTGTTAAAAAGCAAAAAACAAATCATATTGACAAAATGTTGCGCGAACAATAGTTTTCAAACTATTAAGCATTGTAATTGGCCAATCGAAACTCACTATTTCCGCGCGCCCATAAGCTTCCTGCGCGAATTTTTTTCACCAAGGTTCACTTCAGATCAGTAGAAAAATAGTTATCATCCAGACAAGAGAGAAACTGTTACCGAAGCAACATGAAGTTGCAAACCATAGCGCCGTCAATTGTTCATTGCGTGTTTCCCACGATTTAAAATACAAATTACAAAAATTCTTTTCTAAATAAAAAGATATTCAGAAACTTCTCATCAGTCGAGGAAATGAAGCGCAACTTCCGGTTACATTTTGA